>RJWM01006221.1:0-82609 GCA_004363535.1 Dasyprocta punctata | reverse complement strand
GAAAATTAATATTCCTGAATTGATAAACCTTGCGTGTCTATGTCTGTCAATATGATCAACCCCTATGAAGGTAATGATATGTAATATTGTAACTACTGTCAAACTTCAACCACCTCAGAGTGTAAACCTACAGTGTAATTGTATCAGATCTGTCGTTGTTGTTGTTTGTCTTTCATGCTTTTTGTTTCTATCTTCTGTGCCTATTTTCTTTTAAATAAAATTAAAAATAAATAAATAAATAAAGACCACGGGATCTGAGTCAAAACAAAAACAAAAAGTTTAAAACATAGAAGCTTGCAATATAAACCAACAGCTACTTAAATTGGACAATGTAATTTTGTAATAGTTACCATTTATTTCAATTTTTAAAGATCCTGTTCTTACCTGTGTCCAGATCAGGAACCTTTCCTAACATAAGATGTATCATTGTGCACTTGTTTCTGTATTGTCTATAAAGACAATCAGCAGACAGTATTTTTCATGTATTTGTTTCATGTCCAGTTGTGAATATTTGCAAATATTTTAGAAGGAAGTTAAATTACAAAATCTTATCATGGGAAAGTTATTCAACTGGAAAACTGATCTCCTGTTTTCCTTCTGGCACGGTAGTTTCATCTGCATTAAGGAGCTCTGATTCGGTGTCCATTTGTTCCCTATGGCAAGTAGTAGAGATGAAACCTAACAAGCATCTAAAAACTAATGCTTTTTGTCCTTCACACAATTGAACTTACCTGTGTCAGCAGTTAATCTTCCTAAGGTGGCTCCCAGGAGACCACAGATCGTCATACAAAGCAGAGGCTGAGAAGTCTTCTTGTGCCACTAACTGATCAGATTATGTTATTTATTCCTGTCATTTTCCATTCCTTTCACTGCTACAGACCGTATAATAGGCTGGCAGACAGCTCTGCATTTATCACTCTTCCATCTATACAAAAAAGGATCATAATTTAGTGTAACTCATGTAACTGGTACGATGAGTGTCACAAGGGGTTTGCTTGGCTCTGTTTTACTGATTCCAATATCCAGATAGGTCTGAACAGCTCTTCTATTCCTGGAAACTTCTCATTGTGTGTAGAGGATCCTGAGATTCTATTATGCAACATAAGGCAATTTGGCACAATGTACATGAGAAACTGTGGTATACTTCGACTATTATGCTATTATATTTTTTTGTTTATTTAAATACGCTATATGAAATTTTTATTTGGAGTTAGTTTTCTATTTTCCAGAAGCCAATGAAACTTCAAACTAAAACTTGTGAAATAGCATTATTTCGGTGAAACTCATTTATTTATATTCTTTCACACTTCTTTTTATCTCCAAATAGCTCTTTGGAGCTTTATACAATTTCCACACAATCCCCCACCAAGTGTGCTTCTCGTGTTATGATTTGTATGGCCAACATGGTCAGCATGTAGGAAGCGTCTGGAGCAATCTGATTCTTTAGCTGTGGTAATTGAATTCACCATGTAATTACATGTGGTAATGGCATTTTAAGCACTTTACACAGGTGCTTCAGGGTTTTGTTGTTTTGTTTTAATATGGAGAAACATTAACAAAGTCTAAATTCTTGGAGCTGTTCCAGATTGTAGAGGTGTTTTTCAACTGTAAATAGCAGTTTCACTCTCACACTGCCTACCTCCGGTTAAGGAAATTCCAAAAGGAGATTCAATGCCTTGGGTTACACACACTGCACAGGAAATTAAAATTCTATTCATTACCAAGCAGCATTAATAGATGCTGAATCAGAATCTGATATAATATGGGTTATGGATATCTTGGATACCAGGTGACTGCTCAACTGCAGAACAACCAACAAAATTGTTCATTCCATTCTTCATACTCAGAAATCAAACTCTGCATGCGTAAGGACAAAATATAGGTTCAGAAGTGTGAGTGTGTGTGTGTGTGTGTGTGTGTGTGTGTGAGATTTCAGAGGAGCTCCATCACCCAATGAACAATACTGCATGTTGCCAACTTACCTAAAGCAATGACAAAAACACTGATTGTATAGAATTTTTATTAAAGATTAAATGATAGATCCATGTACTGTACCAATAATACTGCTCCTACCCAGTATCAGGAAGTTTACAGTGATAGCAGCTATTGGTGTAAAGGAAAAACAACACAGAGGAGACACACACAGATGCAAGCATCTGCATACCAACCTAAAATAATGTGCAGTTTCAAATGCTGAAAATAAATGGGTGATATCGTTAGGGCCAGGCATAAAGAAAATCAATGATATGTATACATTGAAAATTCTACAGTTTCTCGAGGGTGTTGTAAGAAATGTGAAGGGTGCTCATTTAATTCATTTTTAACTTGCATTCAAAGTGCAATTTTGGCTAGGATCATTTCTTAATGTAATGGGAAAATACACACCTACCTCATAATGCCCTTTTGCCTCATTACTTATGTATCTTTTTCCCTCTGGTAAATGTCAGCCAGCAAAATCGAACATATATTTTGTTTGATATTTAAGATAGCCACAGCCAGACATGACTCTGTGTGTCTGAAGGAGGCACTGCTGCTCTTTATTTCTCTCTGTCCTTTCTCCTCATATTTTCAACCTGTCTGATTCCTAGTGCAGGTAATATTGGCTGTCCTTGTCTGAGGGTGGTCGGGCAATCCCTTGACAGAAACGAGATTAAGGAATATTTGACCTGCATGCTGGGAAACTGATGGTATTTCTGTCGACATACTCATCTTTTATAGGAGAACTTCAATTCCCCAATCAATGACTGCTCTTGTCTTATGCCTTTCATAACAAGAAAGGTTAGCAGAAAACAGGAGACCTGTGAGAGTTAGTCATTTGCACAGAATTCTTATGACACAGTGGCTATAGTAAAAGCAGACACAAAAGCAATATTAATTTTTATTTCCTGCATTTTAATGAAGATTAAATTAAAGCATTAAGTACAAGAGCAAGTTACTTGGCTTCATATTTTCAATGATTCTGTCTCTTGAAATACTGAGATTACAGGTTCTTTTTTTTTTTTGAGGTATTTTTGAAAGGTGATTATTAATGCTGCAGACATTGCTAGCTATTAGTAGTCTACTCATCTACTAGGCTTTCAGTGTTTTTATTATTATCTAACTCTACAAAAATGGGATCACTGAACAATAATAATTCTCTGGTTTAGCCTTTGCAAGTAAAGACAATTCCTACACCTCTTGTGTTTATCTAAATGAAGCAAGTGCCCAAATAATTTTATGCAGTTATCTTTGCTCTTTTTTTTTCTATAGTACTCTGACTGTATTACCAAGATCAGTTATTTTAATGTACTAATTATATTAGTACTACTGAGTATAAATACAAGTCAGAACTTGAGATTGAGTCTTCACTTAGGGGATTTGGATATTTGGTTCTTTTTATTCACCACTCTGAAAGCACCAACTTGTACTCAACAAAGCTAAATAAAGGGCTCATACAGTCAGTCCAGGTCTCATATCTACCAAATCAGTTAAACTGTTGATCAGTGGTACTTTTCTACCATTAATAACTCTGCTATTTCAGTCAATTATCCTGTACATCATGATCTTTCCCTGAAAGATGGTGGATCTAGGCACCACTTACTGTAGGAAACATTTACATATAACACAATGGTTTGGAAATTATGTATTTTATGCTTAACTTGCTGCTACATGCTAAAAAGGCAACAGAAACATGAGACAGTGCTCTTGCCTCAGAATAGTTTTTAATCTCATTAAAAATACTAAACATATTGACATGCTGTGAGTAAATTCTGGATTATATAAATAAAGTGGTTGCATTTTATTCAGTAAAGTTACATGAGAACCAAGTCTTTTGCAAGTTCAGGGAATGAGCAAAAATGAGCCCATGGCTAAAGTGAAGACCTGAGCCAGAGTAGAACAGACGATGAGTATTTGCAAGTAGGAGGAAATAAGTTTTGAAAGTTCAGGTAAGGAAACTTACAGCTTGTAGCAGCTACAGAGTCCTCTGAGCACTCTCCTGTGGGGCTTAGATTTAATACAGAAAGTAATCTGAGCTGTAAATATCTGTTGACCAGAGAGGATAATGCTGAGGTTGGTAACCAGTGGCTTTGACCTTAGAGTACATCATTCAAATGAGGAAAATACCACAAAATGTAATGCTTTAAGTGAAATAAATCAGGCTTGACTTCTAACTCCCAAAGTTGGTAATAAATAGTCATATTTATATTTTTAGTGGTAGGAAAAGAAAACCTCACTCTTCACATGATTCTTGCAAAATATTTAAAGAGGAAGATAGCTTCTATACTTTAGGTAGAGAGGTACTACTACTCTTTGAAGTGATTCTACCTGACACACTTATTCAAATCTATATGTTCCTTTTAAAGTAGTATGATACATTCATGTTTTTATTATAACTATTAGCACATATTAATTATGCAAAATAATGAGTTAATTGTGACATCTCCATTCATGTCTGCTTCATTGTGAGCCAGTTCTGTTTTCTTCCTCCTCAGTAGTAATCTTTCTCAATTAGCTTATTCTCACCAAAGCCTGGATATGGACATAGGTGCTCTAATTTCTCCCATTTTCTTTTTATATCCTCCTTCACAGAAATCACTGCTAATCCAACAGCCCAGACACTGAGCAGAAAGCCTGTAGGTCTGAGAGTCAGATCTACACGTAATTAATCCCCATCATCCATATCAAGCAGAATAAAGTAAAATTAACAACTCAGTAATTACCCTGTCACAGGTGTTTAAGCAAGTTAATTCTAGTCAGCAGGATGCATGGGATGAGGGGCTACCTGGAAAGGAGGAGCAGACTAAAGGCCATGGCAATAATCCACAGGCGACTGCTGAGACACAAGCCTCCGATGATTAGAAAGTGACTTTCTGCAAAGTAACTGATGCGATGCAGTAACTGGAAGAGAGGCCCGCGTTGTAAGACTGTCAAGGTGTGAGTTGGGCACATTTTTAGTCTTCAACATCCGAACAATAAATATTCTTATTAGGAGAGCTTATAGAAAACAAGAGCTTGACATCCAGTTTCCTTGTTATTTCACTTTCCTCCTCTCCCCACAGCGATTACTGCTGTGAGATTGTCAAACAAACATGCAAGACTTAGCGAAGCACTTGTAGCCTGGAGCAGGAGAGAATAATTTCTAACAATCTGTGCAGCTTCCATCTGGGAGTTGCAACAATTAGTTTCTTTTTCCTAAGACAAGCTGTATTTAGAAAAAAAAAATTAAAAAAAAAGAAGTGGTACTAAGCTGAAATAGCTGAGAAGGGACAACTTGGATAACAAGGAAGATGGCATCCAACAAGGGAGATGCACTGGATGTAGCTAATGTAAGAGACTGTAAGTATAACTAGTGCCAACTGAGTTTGGACTCGGAGGTGGGAGGGATGAGGAAGTTACTAACCATGGGACCACAAATGGAAGGGTAGAATGAGAACATGAAAAGAATCAATGTTTTTTCTATACACCACAATGTCTTTAACTGAATTATGAATATACTTTCTTTTTACCACAAATCTAAAAACGGGAACTACTGAAAAATTGAACTCATAGTGATATCAGAAATCAACACTTATTCTTTAGCTGAGCTAAGAGACTTAAAGTCAGCAGAATCAGAAACTACAGGAGTGTTACCCATACGTGTTTTGAGGCATTGATCTACTGAGATTTGGGCGGTATGCTTCAGTTATTAAGGAATGCTTCAGTTATTGAGATTCCTGAAAATAGTTCTAATTTTATTTCTGAGTTCATATAGAACTGTACTCCCCCATTTCCTTTGAAGTGAATGATGGTCTTCCTTTAGCCACTGAAATATGAGAAGTGTTGAAATTTCCCAAATCCCTTTTCTTACAAAAAGCAGCATTAATTGACTATGTGAGGTGATGCAATGCTCTATTCTCCCTACTCAGGTATTGGAAGCTCAAGTTTAGATGAATCCTGTGTCATCCTGGATCTACACTCAGCAGAGAGGGTCCATTTTTGACACAGAGTGGATTGAGAAACAATTTTTTGTGTGGTCATCCCCTCTAAGAACTGGCATTCCAGGAGTGGTCTATCTTAACTTTTACAGCTGATAAACAAAATTATCTTTCACTTTTGGATGACCCCAAACATAATTTTTGAAGGTCTAGAAATTTGAAATAAGAAAAAAGGCAAAATAGAGTCAAAAGCAAGAGCAGGTTCAAAATGTGTGGCTAAGTTATAGTTTCAATGCTGCCTCTTCCAGAGACCCAAATGTGTCAGTATGAACTGCCATATGGGAACAGTGGAAGAGTGTCATTAACTATGTCAGTTCGCTTTCAATATGAAAAGTGTCAGAGTATGTTAGGTTTAATATATACATCATTTATATTCCATGTATCAGTTGCAGTATAAAAATGTTTCAGAGAAAACATATACCCCGAATTTATTTTGGCCACATACCTTTTCTAACGAGGATTGAAATCGTTTGAGTAAGATGTTAGGAGGAACAGGAGGACTTAGGAAGAGTGAAGATGGTACTGAGTTCATCATTAATGTAATAGCATCAATCAAAATACTGATGCACTTAAAATCAACATGTCTGTTTGCTGAGATATCTCCCAGCTTGTGAACCTATAATTCCCTTGTAGAACCAAAATATATGAATGATTAATCTAACACTTTCTTGAACTCATACATTTCAGAAGACGAAATTGAGCTAACCTGTAGTTAGGGGTGAACTAAATTTCAGGATGGAGGGAACTTACTCTTGATGGACCATGCTTATTCAAAATTTTGAGACAACAAGAGCATCAAAACATAGGAAAGTTTTCAAGGATTTGGTATTGTGCCAGTATGCTTTTTAAAGTAGAAACAAATCACCATGAATGACATATGGAAAACTAAGAGAAAAGGGACTTTAAAGAAGCCACACAGCTATTGTTTCACACTTGAGTTTCCTTAAAAACACTGAGCAAACAGAAGAAAGTTTTTGTGCCGTATACTTGGACCAAGCAAGAGATGCTATCTGCTCACTTAGATTATGAAATCTATACTTATGGTTTCTTGGTAAATTTCATTTGAAATTTCTAATGAAATTCTCTTGGACTATAAGTAGAAGGAAAAACGTTAAGAATTGTCTACAGCAAAGCAAGTAGGTTTGTCTCTAAAGTACAAACAATGGCACAATGGTCAGGGTGAGAGAGAGGGGCCATACCTTCTAGACCTGGAAATATTAATAAATGTTGATTTAAATATTAATAATTTACATTAGCTGCATATTAATAGAACAGAAGATTAAAAAAGCAGCAAATTCGAAGTGTGCTATCTTTTATCCATCCCTTTGTCTGGACTGAATATATTTAGTGGCATTATAGCTGTGAACAACAAAACATGACATTCAGATACTTAGTATTTATAAATGGATCTTGGAGACCATCAGTGCCCAAGAGCTAATTACCTACGGGAAGGGCAAGCTTCAAAGAAAGACTTATCTTCTGATGATGACCGATGAAAACTACAAGCTTTCCTCATCATTCCTTGTTTTTTCCAAGTTATATGGAGAGAGATAGAACTGAGTTAGAGAACTGAATATTGAGAAGGTACACATCTGAACTTTCTATAGGTATTTTTAGGTCTCTCTAAGTTTAGTCTGAGATAGTTCTTGAATTATGTGGCATGGAGAACATTTTATGGTCAATGAAATTTCTAAAGGGTCTTGTAACTGACAGTCTTTATCTTATTTACTTTGCCACAAGATAATATAGAGTTCCTAGCTACAGGGCAGCATAGACCCTTACACTGTTACCATGTGATAGAACCCATTTAGCAAGAGTAGGGCCCCAAGTAAACTGTTTCATTTCCCATAAGGGTAGTTCTTCAGACTTTTCAACAGCAGCACTCAAAGCATTCAGACTGAAGAATCCTTTATTGAACCAAACTGTGCTCCTGACATTCTCTGTACAAATTGTAGTGTTTTCCCTAATAAGCAAAAGCATGCCTGTGTGATTTCTAATACTTTCTGGCTGGTTAAGACTGGTTAGAAATTTAGTCCTTCTATCGTATATTTAGAATATTCAAAACACTGGTGAGCTGAAAAAAAAATCCACAAAACCTGATGTTTCTAGTTCAAAAAAAAAAAGTACCCAATGAATGTTAATACTAAATAAAAACAAAATTAACTGAAGACAGACATATTCATCATCTGAAGAAACTTTTAGCACTTGTCTATTCAGCAAACACATTCAATCCTGGTTCCTGGTAACTCACCCCAGACGTCTCTTAGGGTTGAGCACTTCTTGTAGGAATAGGACGGTGAGTTATCCCTTTCTTTGTAAATGTGTGATGTATGTGAAAAAGGTGAGGGTAGAGCTGAAGAATGTGAGCATGCACTAGTGATTTGGAACCTTGGCTCATGGATTATATTTTTTAAAGTTTAATAGGTAAGCACATTTGGACTAAGAAAAGAAACAAGATTCTTTACTTTTATTGTAATTGATGCACCGTCTTTGCCTTTCTTTCCTGAGGGCCAGGGCCTCCATAGGATGACTGCACAGTGCAACTTACACATATAAATCACAGGCTGCCACCTGTTATTTAATAGCTAGCAGTGCTGACTCAATAACAGTAAGATTCTGTAAAATTGTTCCCTCCAGCCCTGGGTATTCCCCATAGAGGTAATTGTCTAGAAAATAAATTTCTTGCACAAAAATACAAGAAGTTACAGACCCGAGAACATCTTTTAATGTCTTAGAAGTTAACTTTCCACTGTGCTGATGTATCCAGTTCTACATTCTTTAGAGTTACTGTGGTAAATTTCATCACATTTAAGTTGATTTACATAATTTGTTTTCAGTTAAAGGACTGTAATACCCACTGGGTGTCTATAACGATCGTAGAGGCTACTGGTTACTCAGACCTTCATTTTTTTTTTCTTTTCTAGCAGGTTTGTCAGCATCATCTAAGTAATAAATCAGATACAAGGAAAAACAGCATTGCTAAACCAATTTGCTAAGGGGATTGTAAAGTTCAGGTTTTAAAAAACTCACTGAAGCATCAAAGTAAAGGACCAAAGAAACAGATATTTTGATCAGCTTCTCAAGGTCAAATACATTACTAATGCATCAAAAATCTCTTTCTGCTAAAGTTATTTGAAAAGCAAACAACCTGTTCTGTGTAGATGTTGCACTTAACAACTCTAATGTTTCAAGAAAAAAAGGCAGTGATAGAAGTGAATTTTCTACCACTGTAAAAAGTGCTTTCATTGAGCCAAAAAAAAAAACCCACTTGAATCATTGATGGATATGTTGAATCATTGAATATTTTTAATAATAAAACCTGAGAAACTTGACCTTAGTAGTTCTAGTTGACTATCTCTAATGTCAGGTATATCTGCAGGTTTGGGGGACAAACAATCACAAATTTTAATTATAAAGAAAACCAGACTCTTTTCTCTCTAAGATTTTCTGATTGTCTTTGCCTTGAAAATTTAAGTTTCCCAATTTATGTTGTTGTGTAGATTAGTCGAGATTGATCTGCTCCTGGAAAGAGAACTCAGCCAATTAATCTGGATACCTATTATCACTTCTTCACTTTCTCAGATCCTAAGCATAGGGCTTTTCCTCTCTGGCTTTGTAATAAATAAAACTTAAGAAAAGAAGACTCTAAAATCTTCTTTCAGTATAAAGTTCGCCTTTCTCTACATAATTTATTTTAAAAGTTTGCCTAAGAATTTTACACAGAATTACATTTACAAATGTAATCTTTTGTATTTCTTATGTAATAAGAAAACCAACGTACTCATTCTATTCAATGCATGACTTTCAAAAAGTTAGTATACATTTCTGGATAGAGTCCTCCATTTTGCCAGCAGAAATTGAGGGAGATCTTAGTTAGAGAAAGAAGCCACATGATCTAATATAGCACTCAGTCCCATGCAAGTTAGTATATATGCAGGCTGATGCGGGTTTGGTAAAATACTAAGACGCACAGACAAATTGTACTTTTCTAATCAGTATGTATAAAATATGCATGACAATAAATAATGAGGGAAGAAACTAAGAAATAAATGAAGAAAGAGAAGGAGGATGAAGAAAGTAGAGAAGGAAGAAAAAACAGCAGATGTAGCAGGAGCAGTCATGCCATGGTGTGCAGGTTCTACTTTATATCTAGAAAGTCTAGAAAGTCTAGAAAGTCATAAGCTCAGCTCAGGTGGGGATTAAAATAGGCAAATTGTTTATCTTATTCTAAGTGGATTTTGATTCATTCATGAAAGTAGAAGCAGACTATGGTTGTAAAGACCCCTGGCAGGTAAAAACTGAGGCTCACTCAAAGGCAACGCCATGGGATGTCATTGGAATTTTCTGGATCACAAAAGAAAGCAAGCAGTTAAATTATCCCTCATGTAGGATTCTGTTTGAGGGGTGTCCATCTGCAGGCTGACTCTCATGTTGAAATGGCAGATGCCCAGAAGGTTTGCTAAAGCAGTTGAGGTCTACTTCTAAATCCATTTTAGTAAGACGAGATTATCTGGCAGTGTCATCACCACAGTGCAAGAATCAGGTAAGGATGGCAGCAGGTGGCTGCATGAGCATCAAGGGGAGTCCACCGGATTTACAGTTCAGCAGGTATTAATATTCATGTGTCTTCTCTGACTGGTACCTCACAGAGCTCTAATATATTTTATCCTATCCTGACCAGGTTTTCTTTCAGGTAAAATATCAGAAGATGCGAAGCAACTTCCTGTCCCAAAAAGTATTGAATCACACCTAGAATAATATCACCAAAGGTAGGGCTGAAAACAATGATGCGTATATACTCAAACTTTTCTAAGTGTATCTCTTCCTTTCTAATGACAAGAAGATTGCAAAGACTGGAATAGTCTGTGGGATGGGAAACAAGGCCTGTGTATGAGAAAGCAACCAAAATTACAAATTCCAGTCAATGAAAAAATTGATCCTTCTAACTCATTGCTTGATAGAAACAGTTATCCTTCATGAAATTCTGTAAAAAAAAATCTTATTTTAAGCTGTTCTGTAAGGTTGTTATCTGTAAATCAGTGCTTATCTATATCTTTGAACTAACATCTTCAAAAGCATGGATGTGGATATGTCTTCTTTTGTGTATCACCTGTCATCTTGACAAATGAATATAAAAACATGCATTTTAATGATGACAATAACACAATCCCCTTGTCCTTGTATTTGAAAACTTTGACTCTATATTTCCAGGTAACATTCAGGAGAAGTTTTTAACACTGCACAATGGCTAGATATTCACAGAAGCCATGGAATTGAATATAAGGTAAATATTCATGATCAGCTCTGCTTCAAATCTGCTTGGATTCTTTGTCCCTAATGAACCTGACAGAATCAAGAATTTGTGTGTGTTGTAGGCTTAATCTGCATTCAGGGTTATCTTTCTTTGTGTCTGGTTAAGGTAGGTATCTATTTTCAACAGACTCTGGCCAGCTTCCTCATCATTTCTTATAGCAGATTCCATTTCCTGGCAGTGACATATTTGAATGTAACATCTAGATAGGGGCTTGCTGAAGTATAATCCACATTATCCTAATGGCAGTCCTGAAATTGCAAGAGAGAAGTGTGATGAGTGTCACATTATTGAGAGGAGAGACAGCAAGCACTCTGAGTGACACAGACAGGTATTCATCTTCCCCGTATTCCTTCCCACATGGAAGACACTTGAGTCTTGTCAAATAAGCTTGCCCAAGATGCCCCCTGGTGAAACAAACTTTTCTGAACTACTCAGATTTTTTCTGAAGTCTGGAAAAATGGAAAACTTTTGCTTTTTCTCATTTCTTTTTTTCATTTTGCCTTAAAGCTTCTTATAGTACATAAATAAAAACTTTTAGACAGAACTAAGATCATAGGCTTGACTGACCCACTGCCTTCATTGCCGATTCCTAAAATGGGGTCCCTCAGTCAGCGACGCTGCACCCGGTGGAACCCGTGAAAAATGCACATCTTTGGGTTCATTTCAGAACTACTGAATCTGAAATTTTTAAAGCGCCACAGGAATCTTTATTTTCAGAAATACTGTATGTGAATTGGCTGCACTGAATACCTGTGAAGTACTGATTAAATTGTGTATGCTTTGCTTATTTTCTTAGGCCTTCTGAGCCATTTCTTGATTATATAACAGATGACCATTAAAGCCTCACTCAGTTTTACTATGGAGTAGTATTTTTGTTTATAATCTATACACCATTTAGATGGTTTAATTTTTATACTTTTCCTTTGCTTCTTTAAAAAGTTACCAAAAGAGGGGAAAAAGTGGTTTTTTTCTTTTTTCCTTTTTGTGCAGCATGTTAAAATCTATAGTGGAATGATAACCTGTAAATTATAGCCCGGTTGTCAATTTTTTCTGTGTTTTGGACACACGTGATCTATCCACAACCAACTGTTGTTCTTCATGACAATCATTTAACCACCAAGCAGAAGAACATGCTCATGGATCAAGGCATCTTGCAAAAACCATTTCCTGAGCTGAACCCCTAAAAGGAATCTAAAGTATTTTCAGCTACTAGAGAAAAAAATGCAGTCCACGATATCATCCCATCACCAAATCCCAAATGGTTTCATAGTCCAGTGAAATATAAAACTTTCCAAGTCACTTGGCACTTAGGAAGCATTACAGAACAGCAGGGTCCCCGGTTTGGGATGCTCCAAGTATCCAAAGCTGCCAAACTTAGTGCACAATTGTCACATCTGTCTCAAGTCTCTCAATCCAGCTCTTCACATTGGCCACAATGTACTTTTGTTGCCACAAATTTTTTTCTTTGCTATTAAGATCTTTCCTAATAGTGCCCAATATCTATTTGGGAATTGCATTCCTCATCATCTTCAGTTTTAAATACTTGACTATCTCCCTGGAATGTTAAATGAGATATTCTTCCATTAATACTCACATCAGTTCCTAGATGACTTGTTTTAAGGGTTTTTTGTTGTTTTGTTTTGTTTTGTTTTGTTTTTTGCACTTGTTATTTTATTCTGGATATTTGATGAACTTTTCTTCTACTTGTTTTTTTCCTATTTGGATTCTATCCACTTATGTCTTTACATATAATTACTCTGCCTCTTTTTCACACATGCTTGCCTCCAACTTGCCTAGCTCTGATTTTCAAAATTTGCTTGAACTTGTGTATGCATGTGTAGCTCCAAGTTACACATTTCAACAGACTTTAAGGTCATTAAAGGAAACTTGTTCTACCATGCGTTTTCTTGGTTTTTCCCTAGATTAGATATTAGTGTGCCATTAACATTTCTGTGCCCATAAACAGAGCACAACTTTTCAATATATTCTGCAAAACACCAGTGTTTTTTTCATTTTGGTTCATCTGTTATATTTTACTTCAAGTTTTTTTCCATTTCATTTCTGTTTACAAACTGTAATTGTCTCCTCTTATCACTATAGGCTATGTACATTTCAAGATCCTCCGTGGACATCTGACACTGTATGCTATTTATGCTTTTGTATGCTCTGTTTATTTTTTCCACAGATACTGTGATGTTTAAAATTGATTTTCAACTGGCTTTACTTGGGCACTATCCTGGGGATTAGAAAAGCACATTTCAGGTGTGTTTGGTTGAGTCGTGGCAGAGTAACCTTGGATACTATAAATGGCCTTTGGTCCCTCCCTCTTTGCACTGTTCCCCTACTCTGCCTTCTGGTTGCCATGAACTGAGCAGCTCTGCTCCATCAGGCCCTTCTATCTGATGTTTCCACATTACAACCCATCATGGATGGAGTCCTGGGAAAGCGTAAGTCATATTAGACTTCTCCTTCGTTAAATTGCAGGTGTGGGGTTCTGCATCCCAGGTACAAGGAAGGTGACCAATACACACATTCCCATGATGAAGTTTTAAAGTTTTAAATTAGGCTCAGTAAGAAAATAACAGCAACTAATAGTACAATCAAACAATTGTGACAATGTACTCTGAATAAAGTTATTTAAATTTATGAATTATTTATTTCCAGCATTTTCCATTTAACATTTTTTGGGCCATGATTGACTATAGCCAACCAAAATCTCTTGTCAAGCAATCAACAAACACCACTCCCCAAAGATAAAACCACAGATAAGAGACAATTACTGCAACTTTATAATAGTTTTCAGGAAAGAAAGTAAAACGAGCCCAACCAGAATTTGCTGCATCTGGGTGTTGCACAGCACATTGAAAAGTTAGGTTTTGTTCATTATTTCCTTCTCTGCCCACAAAATCTGGGTTTCCCAGAAGTCACAGCAGCATACAGAATATTCTAACTCATTGTTGTCTATGTGCATGGCTACAACCAAGGTTCCAGGCTGACCTCTTTTCTGCGAAGTACTTGCTCAGAAGTTGTAGATGATAATTAAAGACAGAATTCATCTATACTTAGTGCTAAAAGTATAGGCAATTCTGTACTAATTATGTTTTTCAATCACTTTCAACTTGTCCTCATAAGAGAAAAAAAATTAAGTTCTGCTTGTGATTATCTTGCCTTGGGAAATGCAGAAAAGAGAGTAAGTGTCAGCTTGTGTATGAAGAGCAAGTACTGTGATTAAAAATAAAGATTAAAAGCCTCACATTGGTCAGTCATGGAGACTTGATCATAGGAATATTTTGGTTTGAAATATCACTAAATTTTTACTTACCTCCTTTAACAAACTTTGTACAAATAACAATTAAACCCTGGTTCCTTTAAGTGTGTGTTGGCGAAAGGGAAAGTAACAAAAGACCACCAATCTCTTTTGAACTAATAGCCTTGTGGACCAGTGCTGTGCTTCTGTGGAACAGTAGAAAGATTTTTAAGATTGAGCACTTGTCATAAAATGAGACCACCAGGCATATAATAGCATTACTGAATGAAAAACTTTCCAAGATTTGCTAGATCTCTACTAGCACAACCAGTAAAATATAATGTAAACTAATATTTAATGTTAAATATTTTCTTAGTTACATTAAAATATGTGAAGAATATGATAAAATTAATTTTATGAATAAGTCTTATTTAGCATATTAACCAAAATAAAATCAAAGTAAAAAATTTAATGAGATATTTTCACTTTTAACTAGGTTTGTAAGTATCCAGTGTGCATTTTGA
Source organism: Dasyprocta punctata (assembly GCA_004363535.1). NCBI lineage: Eukaryota > Metazoa > Chordata > Mammalia > Rodentia > Dasyproctidae > Dasyprocta > Dasyprocta punctata. The sequence continues at coordinate 67,570 of RJWM01006221.1, read as the reverse complement.
TTTTGCAGCTCATTTAACAACAACCACAATTCAAGTGCCCAGTGGAATATGCTGCTGGTGACCCCTCTACTGGACTGATTAGGTCTAGGTTTTGTAGTTTTCCACAATTAATAAACATTCCGGGAAGAAGTTCAAGTTTGGTCCAGATGGATCTGGGTATAATAGTGAATGTACGAATCACCTGAGCATTATGATTTGGGGAAGTAAAGCATGTCACATTCTTATTGTACAACAAATGTCAATAAACAGACATCTAGTTAGCCTTACAATGCTTGGTGTTTTGAATTTTCCATCTATCCAACTATATAGTTAACTTACGGAAAGCAGTGATAAGCAGACACTCCAGCACTGATTTTTAAAGTAATTCGATTCGATAGAGGACGTCTCTATCTTACAGGGTCAAAGGGGTCTTGTCCATGTGTAATACAATGTGAAGTTGCAATATCAATGGTAAAACCCACCAGTGTGTTAAATTAATGTAACATTAATATAATCAGCTCAATCTAACCATTAATTCAATAAAATTATCACTCACATTAGCTACTGTATCATCTAACCAGAAATGTCAACAAAATGTTTTATTCAATGATCTTTTTAGTTATGGTTTATATTTACAATGCTCCTATATAATGAGTGCTTTAGATGTACCCATTTCAAAATATTTGGACTGACAGATTATTTCTCACATGAACTGAATGATTTTTTTTTTAAAAAATACTAATTCTCCATTTATTCAAGGAAAAAAATTGAAAAGTTATTGAATACTTGAAGTGAAATGGTTCTAAAGACACGGTTCAGTGGTTTTTGGGTCAGGGTATAAATGTGTATAAACAATCCTCAAATACTGAAACATAGGGAAAGATTTCTGGGATACAATTTTTAGAAGTTCAACTTCATTATCCTCTGTAATAGGTGCATCCAACTCAAAAAAAGATATTCTGTTACTTTTTTAAATCCTGTTTTCTTTTTCAGAAGGAAGATATTCCACACTAATGCTTTTTAAAAGTAATTCATATTAGCTATGCAGAATAATGGCTTCCATTTTGGCATATTTGTATACTCATATGCTTTAATCATTTCTACCCCTTCATTACCTATTTATGGAAAAAGTAAAACAAAACTACAAAACAAAATAATAGGTGAATAACAATAGTTATTACATAATGATTGTAATCTTCAGAGCAGTTACTCAGAGTACAAGATATGGACATAAAATTTCTCCAAATGATATTATTTATTGTTTTCCTCTCCCTGATTTCCATCCTTATCTGAAATAGTCTCCTATCTCATCTACTTTCATATTTTTCCTCTCTCTCTCATCTTAATGTGGTACATTGTTTTAGTGCATACAATCTCCTGAAAACTAGAGGTAATTCTTCCTTTCATTATAAAACAAGGACTTTCACTTCTGTTTTAGATTATATATATATATATATATATATATATGTATGCGTGTGTGTGTGTGTATACAAGAAACACATCTAACTCTAAAAGAAACTGATAGACTGAAAGTCAAATGATTGAAAGCAAATTCCGTGCAGTAGGAACAAAAAAAAAATGCAGGAGTAGCTATTCTGTTTGCAGACAACGCGAACTTCAAACCAAAAATGCCCAAAATACATAAATAAGATGACTACTTACTTGTTAGGGGAAAACTTCAAGCAAGAGATAACAATCACAAATATATATGTGCCCAATACAAGAGCACACAACTATATAAGGAAAATACTAATGGACATGAAAAATTTAAAAATGTGGTAATTCAGTTGTAACAGGGGGCCTTAATACCCCATTGTCACAGAGATAGATCAACCAGACAAAAAGTCAGCAAGGAAATAACAGAACTGACTCAAACCTGCAAACAAATGGATTTACTAGATGTTCACAGAGTGTTCCACACAACAACATTAGAGTACACATTCTTTTGAGCTGCACATGGAGCATTCTCTAAAATAGACCATATATTAGCCCATAGAACATGCATAAGTAAATGAAAGAGAATTGAAATTGTGCCATGCATATTATCTTACCCTAGTGCACTGAAATCAGAAATTAATGGCAAAGGAAACTGCAAAGTCTACGTAAACACATGGAAATTAAATAACACCCTCCTGAACAACCAATGAGTCACAGATGAAATTGAAGAAGAAATTAAACAATATCTACGGTTAAGTGAAAATGCAGATAAAATATACCAGAACCTGTGGGATGCAATGAACCTGTAGTCCTAATCGGGAACTATATAGCAATGAATTCTCACATGAGGAAAACAGAATGAGCGCAAATAAACAAACTAATGCTGCACCTCAAGCTTCTGAAAAAGAAGAGCAAATCAAGACCAAAACTTGTAAAAGGAAAGAAATTAAAAATATCAGAGCAGAAATTAATGCAATTGAGACTAAGAAAACAATAAAAAGAATTAATGAATCGAGAAGTTGGTTCTTTGAAAGAATAAACAAAATTTATAAAGTCCTAGCCAACCTTATGTAGAAAATGAAAAAAAAAAAAAACAAAAAAACACAAATTCATGGACTCGAGAATGAAAAGGATAAAATTACTACAGATCCTGTGGAAATTCAAAAGATCATCAGGCCTGGGATTTAGCTCAGCAGTGCAAGTGCCTGCCTGGCAAGTTCAAGGTCGTGAGTTCAATCCCTTGTACCACAGCGGGAAAAAGAAATCATCAGCACCTACTTTGAAAATCTTTATTTGCACAGGCTGGAAAACACAGAGGAAATGGACAGATTCCTAGAAATGTATGAATTAACAAAGCTGAATCCATAAGATATAAAAATTTTTAATAATGCAATATCAGTTATTAAAATTGAAATGTAATAAAAAACTTACCAACAAAACCCCAGGTTCTGTGGGATTCACAGCTGAATTCTACAAGAAAGTTAGAGATGATCTAATGACAATACTCCTCATGCTCTTTAATAAAATTGAAAGGGAAGAAATCCCAAACTCATTCCTGGAGGTAAGTATTAGTCGGATACCAAAACCAGAGAAAGACCCAAACAAAAAGGAAAACTATAGGTCAATCTCTCTAATGAGCATTGATGCAAAAATTCCCAATAAAATGCTAGCAAACAGAATACAGCAAATCATCAAGAAGATTATATACCATGACCAAATGGGATTCATCCCAGGAATGCAAGGATAGTTCAACATATGCAAATCAATAGATTCAACATACGTAAATCAATAAATGTAATACACCACATCAACAGAGCCAAAGACAAAAATCACATAATCATTTCAATAGACACAGAAAAAGCTTTTGATAAAGTCCAACACTCATTCATAATGAAAGCCCTGCAGAAATTCAGAATAGATGGTCACTAACCTCAACCTGATAAAAGCCATCTATGTCAAACCAACATCCAACATCATAGTAAATGCACAAAATCTGAAAGCTTTCACTCTAAAATTAGGAATAAGACAAGGATGTCCACTATCACCACTCTTATTCAATATTGTTCTAGAAGTGTTAGCCAGAGCAATTAGACAAGACAGAAAAATAAAAGGAATAAATATAGAAAAGGAAGAAGTTAAATTATCGCTATTTGCAGATGACATACTCTATGTAGAAGACCCCAAATATTTCACCAAAAGACTGCAAGAGTTAATAAGAAAATTCAGCAGCATAGCTGGATACAAAATCAACACGCAAAAATCAATAGCAGATTATAAGACACCAACACAACTACAAAGCAGCCACTTACCTTTGACAAAGGAGCCAAATACATTCACTACAACAAAGATAGACTCTTTACTAAAGGGTGCTGGAAAAATTGGCTTTTCACATGCCAAAGACTAAAATTAGACCCAAGTCTATCATGGTGTGCTAAACTAAAGTCAAAATGTATCAAAAATCTAAATATTAAAACAGAAACACTAAATCTACTAGAAGATAAGGTAGATAGAAATCTTAAAGACAAAAGGGTAGGCAAAGAGTTCATGAACAAAATGCAAATTGCATGGGAAGTATTTCAAAGCATCAACAACTGGGATCTCATCTTATTAAAGAGTTTTTGCACTTCAAAAGAAATCACCAACAAGGTGAAAAGAAAATCCTCAGAATGGGAAAAAATTTAGTCAATTGTGCCTTGAAATTGTGCCATGCATATTATCTAGTACATATAAAGAATTGAAAAATATCAGGGCACCCAAATTCAAAGACCCAATCCAAAAATGGGAATCTGAGATGAACATGAACATCTCAGATGAAGAAACACAACTGACAAATAAATACATGAAGAAATGTTCAACATCACTGGTCATTCAAGAAATACAAATTAAAACAATGTTGAGATTCCATCTCACTCCAGAAAGAAAAGCTTCTACCAAGAAATCAACCCATAGCAAATGTTGGAAGACTGTGGGGAGAAAGGAATCCTTCTCCACCATTGGTGGGAGTGTAGACTAGTACAACCACTGTGGAAATCAGTGCAGAGATTCCTCAAAAAGCTAGGATTGGAGGTCCCATTCAATTCAGCAATTCCCCTCTGGGTATTTTCCTAGAACAATTGAAAACATCATGGCACAGCAATATATGTGCACCCATGTTTATAGCAGCACAATTTGTAATAGCTAAATCTTGGAAACAATCCAAATGTCCTCAGTCACAGAATGGATGTAAAATATGTGGTATTTTTATACAATGAATTATTACTCAACTATAGAAAGATAAATTTGAGGTTTTTATAGGTAAATGGATGCAACTAGAATATGTGGTATTTTTATACAATTTTATAGGTAAATGGATGCAACTAAAATATGTGGTATTTTTATACAATGAATTATTACTCAACTATAGAAAGATAAATTTGAGGTTTTTATAGGTAAATGGATGCAACTAGACACCATAATCATAAGTTAAATAAATCAAACTCCCATGTGTAAACATTATATTGTCTCTCTAGTGTTAAAAAAAACTGAAAGAGTAATATGATTCAAAAATACAATAGATGCTATGAAAATGAAAGGGAAAGTGCTCAAAAGGAAAGGACAACTGGGATAGGGGAAAGGAGAAAAGAAGAAGGGGAAAATTATAAGTATATTGGTACCCATATATGCATGTATGTATATATATGTGTATATATACATACACACATATATGTAGTGTAGTTATCTATCTTGCATATATATATATCAAAAAGAACAATTTGTAAGTTCATCAAAAAGAACAATTTGTGCCTTCATCGTTTGATCATTTGATCATTTTTTTCATGCCTAGATCTTGCAACCTGAACAACTACTTCCAACATGACAATATACAATGTTTTAGCTAGTGTTAATTCCCTGCTATTTTTAGAAATTCTGTATTGTTTTTATCTTTTTTGTTTTGTTTTTAAAATAAAAGAAATTTTAAAAAGAGATACAATGAGTGAAGAACAGTAGGAGAGATTTGAAGAATGAGAAGAGTTCACCTTGGCAATACACGTTCATAGATGAAGGTGACCAACAAATAAGCAAGATGTCGTTCTTACAACTACATGGAAATAAATTCTACCAGCAACTTGAATAAATGAGGAAAGGAACTATCTCCAGAATCTCCAGGAAAGAAAAATATTCTAATAATACTTGGATTTAAACTTGTAATACTCAGGCACAGACTGCAGAGCCTACTAGATTTCTGACCTACAAAAACTGAGTTATTAAATAGGAGTTGTTTCTAGACTTTAAATTTGTGTTGTTTGCTTCACATTCTGAATTTTTAGTCTTTGGCACAGCATATAAATAAAAACTTCTCTAAATATTTCTTTCTATTCTGACTCTATCCTTATTAAATATTAATATGATCTCAAAAACATTCCTGTGTAAGAAAAGCAAAACAAAACACAATTATATATATATATATATATATATATATATATATATATGAAATAATGAACATGAGATTTTTTCACATAAAAACATAAGCACTTATTTCCATTCATCTTTCGAGAAATTACTAAGTTGGTAATTGAAAAGAACAGCAATTTGAAAAGTTGAATAGGCCAGTGAAATTGAATCTTTTTAATGCTACTGGAATGTTTTTTATGACTATCAATATTTCCAATGCATGGGTCTAAAATTCATGGAAAAAACTTTCCTTTGTTTTTTTTAAGTTTTTTTTGTGTCTTATTCAATAATTTTTGTAAAGGAAGAAATTGAGTGTAACAAGCTATGCATGTACTCCACTATGCAGTGACATCACAAGCATGAAACTATCTGTACATCCCACAGCTTCAAATATAGGATTCCTTACCATCAGTCAGTACTCTTCACTGGTCCAAGTGGGAGTTTCAGAGTACCCTCTCCCAGGATTGAAGCCCGTGGTTACTTAGCCTTTATGGAGTCATGTACTCAATTACCCGGGTACTTTTATAGTTTTCCCCTTCCTTAGTGAAAGAGTTGCTAAGAGATTCTTGGTGAATTACCTCGGCACCCCCTCCATCACCTTCTGTATTATATAGTAGGAACCTGACTCTTTAAGGTAATCAAGGTTTGTTAATCGTTCCAGGTCAGTCACATTTTTCTTTGCTTGTTGCTTTACTTGAATGAGAAATCTGAAGACACCAGGAAGAGTTGCTGCTTAAGATTCAATTTGTAGCTGTCCCTTCACCTACTTATCATGTAATTTTCCATTGTAGTATATAAGACCTTTAACTTAGCAGAGCTTAGTGTTGAGATCTAAATAAAAATAAAATCATTAGTTAAAATGGTGAAAAGTTTGAGTCTTATTGCCACTCTTCTTTTGGGGTTCATTTATTCTGTCATCTTTATCAGTTATATGTTTAGAGTATCCTTTTAGCAGCTCCTCAACTCTGCAGGTTCTTGAAACATAACGGAGTCCCTAACAGAGTATTATTTGTTTTCCACTAGCCAGCATTTTATAGATGACCAGAGGGGCTGAACTAGGTATCCACATGCAAGACTTACATATCCAATAAGATCTTCAGTCACATCTCTAACGCTATATAAATAGATCATAGATCTACTGTCCAGAGTCAATATGGTATAAGGATATTTGGAAAAGCCACATCATTCCAATAGGTCAGGAAATTTTGCAAATACTCTGAATTTTGTTTCTGTGCTAGAAATCTGGAAATGGAGGAGGAAATATATGATACTTATAGGAGTGCTAAATTGGGTACAGAAAACTACTGTTAACTAGTTTTTGAGGGCAGTGGGGATTTAATACCTGAACTTAGTGCTACATGACTGGCTGGATAGAAATTCTTGTTGGCTGTTGCTGCTAAAAATTGAATCATCAGCAACAGTAATAGTTGTATTAGTCTTTGTGAAAGAAAGAGCATGTTATTGGGTATAAGTTGTAGCATTCACCCATATCACAGTGGTTACACTATTCATGAGTCCATTGCATTACCACTGAGCTGCTGAAAAAGAAAGGATGCCTGAATGCTACAAGATGGATCACCCTTCCATCTCACTGTTAAGAGATTTCTATACAGTAGACATTCTCGTAAGGGCAATAATCTAAGTTATAAAAATGTGTATGTTTGTGTTAACTAAAGAAATGAGCCCACATACCTCTTTTTCAGACTTCTTTGTGGTCTTTCACTATCATTCCCTCTGTATTTTTGAGTATTTGCTAATTCTTATTCATACCAAAAGCACAGAACTAAGGGCATTTTTTACAGATCTACCAACTGGGAGGATTTGTCTTCATCATATTCATTTGTAATTTTCCTTGAGTAGGGCTAATAGGTCTTAATAGTCTACCTGAGTCAAGCATCAATACCAGTGCACTAGGCTGAGATCTTTCTTTCTATAGTAGCTAGTTACTGTAGAATTTCACTCAGAAATTTATATCAGTAAATTAAAGAGAGAAAATGATGCAACAGTGGTAGGCAACATGGAGTTCTGAACTACGTCTTCGTGTAATTGAATCTTGTTTGTGAAATTGCATGCAAACAATGCCCAAAATAACATATGTGTTATGACTGTGCCTGCCTTACCTATGATACAATGAAACTGGCCATATTCAGCCAGGGACAGGGAAGGGCAGGTGATAAGCGTCCTGAAGACCACAGTAGCATATCAGGAGTAGTACTAAACACAGACTAGTTCCATGCCCCAGAATACATAACCTCACTCCAGCATCACTCGGATTTTTATTTTTACTTTTATGCTAGGATTTACAGAAAATATCCCTAGCCAGATTGGCTTAGCTAAAATGATTGGTCTGTGTGGCAAAACAACTTGTAATTCAGCCTGAAATTACAGAATTCTCACTTTTTAAAAGTCCCTTAATTGGATCTGGGCATGGTGGCGCATGCCTTTAATCCCAGCACTTGGAAGGCTGAGGTAGGAGGAGCATTGTGAGTTCGAGGCCGGCTTGGGCTACAATGTGAGCACAAGGCCAGCCTGAGCTACATAGTGCGACCCTGTCTAAAAAACTAGGGCCGGGAGTTTGGCTCAGTGGCCTAAATGCCTGTCTGGCAGGTGTGAGGTTGTGAGTTCCATCCCTGGTGCCACAAAAAAAAAAAAAAAAGAAGAAGAAAGTCCCTTAATTGGGAGTCTCCAATATCAATTCATAAATAATTATAGCTATGCTTTCAAAAGTGGTGTACACTACTTCTGAAATCTAGAAAGACATAAAATTAATCTCTTTCTAAGTGGTAAGTGAAGTGAGAAACAAAAATTTATTCTTTCTCTTAGGATAATCAGGAACTCTCTAAATCACTAAATCCTAGATATGTTAAAGTGCAGGCTCCAGAATCTTCATGGATCTCAGCTCCTTTTGCTGACTTATCTTGACATATACCTTACTGGGATATCCAGGCTACCACCCACTTCAGGTTCACCACGTCCTATTAGTATGATTTATTATGTAGTGGGCCAGCACGTCCTTCGGTGAAATTCCAAGATGCTTGTATTCCCTGCAGACATTATTGAGACAGACAACAGCAGTGTTAAAGAGGGCCCTGCAGCAAACAAGTACCTGGATACTGTGTTGCTACCTTGCACAGGTGCCTCACTCTGACCTTCCTCACCAATGTGATCAAGAACAAATGTGTCAGATCAGTAACAACAAACCAGGTGCCAGAAGCTATGTTGCCATGCTCTGTAAAAATAACCTCATCCAGAAAAACAGGAGTAATCAACTGATTATAAGAGATTTTTGTTGTCCGCCATAATTCATTTTCCTTCTGCCCATTTTTCCCTTGAGATATGATGGGATCTCTATGTTATTCACAATTTTGATAGGAGCTTCATTTCTACATTTTCTCCAAGATAATATAGAGATAGTATTTGGTTATGATTCAGACTTAAAATGTCTTTCAAAATTTCATGTGTGCGGAAGTTGATTGGATCACAGGAATTCTACACTCATCAGTGGATTTATACATTGATGGGGGGAGTAGCTGAATATGCTGTTAGGAAGTAGATCCTTGTAGGAGGTGGGTTACTGGGGAAGTGAGCTGAAAAGTTGCATCATTGTCCCTAGATCCTTTCTCTCTTTCTGCTTCCCAGATGCTGTAATGTGAACAAATCTCCTCCCCTAGGCTCTTCCATCATGCCTTTTCTGCCCTGAAGTCAGCTACCTATGGATTTTATACTCAACGAAAAGAGAAATGGAGAGAGAGATACAGAGACAGAGACAGAGATAGACAGAGACAGACAGAGAGACAGAGACAAAGACAGAAACAGAGACAGAGAGGGAAAACTAAAATAAGCCTCTCCACCTTTGAATTGTAGGTGTTGGGTATTGTGTATTGTGTCTCTGGAATGTGAAAGAGACTAAGATATTGTCTTGGTTATTTTTCTTGGTGCTGAGACAAAAAACCCAACACCCAAAGTTAAAGGAGGAAAGATTTATTTAGTTCACAGTTTGCACAGGTTTCTGTCCGTAGTCAGCTGGTTCCAAGCCAGGGTGGCAGGACAGGGTGATAGCAGAGGAGAAATAGTGCATGAAACAGCAGAGGAGGCAGAAAGCAGCAAACCAGTAAGGCAATAACATTAACAGTAGGTGCAGCAACAGGCCAAGTGACAAGCGAAGTTGCAAATGAAAGCAGCAGCCTTCTTTCTGTCCTTTATATTTCATCCAGGGTACCAGTCTCTAGGGTAGATAGTACTCAGTCTCAGCATCACACACTCCAGATTCAGCCATCTCTGAAAATCTCCATCTATGACCACGGGAGGCTTTGGGAGGACATCTAGATACATCCCACAGCAGATATATTTCTTATAATTTTTTTCCCTTAACTGTGGGCAGCTTAATGGGTTTCTATTTGGCCTTTTCTGACAATGCTCCTTATGCCAGAAGACAATGCACAAATATAAGAGTTATGATGTCTGTGAAGTATATCTACCCTGATTACATATCTGGATGAAGGAAACTACTTGGACTCTGTTAAAATACACCAGGTCAGGAAATCCATTCATCACCTGGTTTCTGCAAATTTCTCTTGAACTGAGAACCCTAATGGTACCATAATGGTTCCAGCTTTCTGGAACCAGTATCAGGTCAGACCTTGTATTTAACAGTTATCCAAGGATCTAAATATACCATTTTATTATTTCCCAGTTATTTTGGAAAATGGCCAAATAAATGTTCAGGGAAAAACTGAGGAAATAGCTGTAGTATTTACTTATAGTGATATAAACTCTTTTATAAAAGGTTTCTAGCTTTATCAGCAACCAGTAGACTCTTTGGAAAGCATAGATCTAGAAACTGAACATATCTAGAATAGAAACTAGATGAAGTCATGCGATTTCTATTGTGGCTGCCAGTACTTTTATGGGTTTGCACTAGATTTTTAGAAGTAATATTATTAAACAAGTCTAGCAACACTCAGATTGACCACCTGTTTTGCTCACACTTAGAAAGTTACGGCCTTTTATTCATCACTACAAATCCCTGTGGACTGAAGATCTCCATTGCTACTCATCTTTGCTGCCTCTTGTGCTAATTGTGTTTTTCTTACCTCCTACAGATAAATATGGCTTCCAGATTGGTTTTATTCCATAATGGATTACCTAACTATGACTACAGAGGCTGGTACCAAGGTAGTATCTCTCACCATTTTGCTACACATGACAGACACTACCAAACATTTCTAATATGCTAAACTATCACTAATTTTCTTAGTAATGAAAGTATTACTGGAACACTTGGTAGAGATAGTAGGTTGGGAATTCTCAAATATAATATAGTAGCTTTGGTTTACTATCCCTTCTTCCCTGATAATACTGATCATTGCCATTATTTCCTGAAGTGCACTATCACTCTTAGCTATCATAAGAACCATACTTCCAGATGTCATTAGCAAAAAAAAAAAAAAAGCATATATTTCCCAATAAGAACATGAAAAGCCATCTCATGAGTGAATGGCCCATGCAAAGAAATTATCTGCAGCCTCCTTAGAGTCTTAGAGTCTATTCCAATTTTGTAACACAGAAGGCCCACTCCTGTGTGTGTTCTCATCTTCAGCGGCATTCACAGGTAGAGTTCCTTCTGTGTGTGTGATTTCCTTTGTCGATAAGCATTGTACTTTCCCACTTGGGCTTTTTGAGAATTGACATTGAATGCCAGCCTGAAGGCAGCAGGGATTTTAAGGAGAACAAATGCGTTTTGTGAGTTCCTGTCAAAGGTTTTCTCTCTTCCACAGCTTTCTTTCATTGGCAGTTGACTTGTAGACCATTTTACCTTTCTTAAATGAATCTTTTGAGATATTTAATTAGAGCAAAAGTTTAAAAATAAAGGCTATTCTACAATCTTTACATTTATTATTGTTCTTATTTAGTTCACAACCACAGAACATGCAAATTACCTTCAATGAGTACTTTATGCCAGTTAAGTTTAGGTGGAAGCCTCAGTCACTGTAACAGAAATGAAGAGATTTCCTCATCTGCTGTAGATTGGTGTGACTCCCTAAGAGCTCATGTGATAAGAACTTTATGCTCAGCGTGACAGTGTTTGAGAGGTGAACTTTCAAGAGATGGAGTCTAGTGGGAGGTCAAGGGGATGAGCCCTGTGTTTTAGCCATTTTTCTGTTGATGAGCAAAAATAACCAACACCCACAATTTAAAGGACTGGTTTATTGCAGCTCAAGTTTTCAAACCATGGTTGGCTGATTCCAAGGTAGACACTGGATGGTTGAGGAGCATGGTGAAAGAAAAAGGAGTTCCAACCATGGCTGCCAATGTCAACTGCCATGTCAATGCTCTGCCAGGAAGCAGAGAGAAGGGAAGATCTGGGGATAAAAATGCATTCTTCCCGTATACACATCCAGTGACCCAGATACAGCCAGACCCCACATCCTAACTGCATATTCAGCTATTGAATTCATCAATGGATGATTCCATCGATTGATATAGTGCCCCTGTGACCCAAGCACCAAATTGCACACCATGAAAATCTGGAAGATGATATTTTACACCTAAGCAATAACGAAGAATTAAGGTATATATCTCTGGAGATCTTAAATTAGATCTCATGGTACAGTTGGAAAAAAGAAACAAACGAGCAAAAACAAACAACGAAAAAATCCCCGAAGTAATCTGACTCATTAACTGCTCTCTGGCTTTGTATAAACTATTAATCTCTCATTTTCACATATGCTTCTGCCATTGTGACATTGTCATTCTCACTGGATCTGAGCTGAAGCTGGCACCATGACCTTGAACCTTTAAAAGTATGAGCTGAATAAGTCTCTTTTTCATATACTACTCTTACAGATTAGATCTAAACTGCCCCCAAAATTTCATATATCCATAGGTGGCACTTTAGGAAGGTAATTGGATTATGGAAGAACCATACTCAGCAACAGATTCATTCACTGATGATTTCACAACTACATAAGCTGTAAGGTGATAGGACTTGTTGAAGTTAGGTCACTGGGGATATGACCTAGAAGTGTAGTCTTGCCCCTAGCTCCTCTGTTTCTGTTTCCTACAGAATGAGCAACTTTCCTCCACTGTGTCCCTCTATCATGTCTTTACTGCCTTGGAGCCAGACAACAATAAACTGGATCCTCTAAAACCATGCATGAGCTAAAATAAATCTTTCCCCCTTTAAGCTGGTTAGGCATTATGTGTTAGCAATGAGAAACTGGTTAAAGCAGAAAACATACATTGGAAAATTAAGGTCTTTATTGTGACTCTGCTTGACCATATGTTCAGAAGCATTTGGAACAGACCTCTAGCCTGAAGTTGCAGTTTAGAGAAGCTGCAGAATCTTGTAAGCAGAGCTCTATGGGTGATTATGGTTGAGGATCAGAATATTAGAATGATGATAAAAATACAAACAGTAAAATCCAGATTCATGAGACTTCAGTTGGTAACAAAGTTTTCTTTTGAAAAGTGGACTAGTTTGCCATGATCATTATATTCTGACTTAGAACTTGTCAAAATTTCACCCATGTCTCAGACTTGGTATGAGACTAAGCTTAAAGGTGGCCAAGTGATTTGGGGAAGGAAATTTCAAGGTAGCCCAATATTGAGGTTGTGGAATAGGTAATTTTTGCTAGTTTTATCCAGACACACAATGAAAATCTGGAGGAAAAAGCTAATCTAAAATATGTGAAAACTTTTCAGTTTCATCAGAAAGAAAGTGCATTCAACATCAGGGCAAATAAAGGTATAGTTGCTGAAGAAATTAATACCCCTGAGGAGAAGCCAGGCAGGGTATGCTGATGGAAGTCTAGTCCTGGCGCTGTGGAAGATAAAAGAAAAAGAATTTCAACTACAAGGCCATTCTAGACAGTCTACTGACTGGACAAGTTTTTGTCTCAAAACATAGATGTGTCCATGGATGTAGCTCAGTGCAAAGCCTCTGGGTTTAGTACCCAGGATCACTAAAAAGAAAAAACAAAACAAACAAACAAGCAAACAAAAAGGACAAGGAAAAGGAGGAAGAGGAAGAAGAAAAAAGAGGAGGAGGCACAGCAGCAGCAGCCAATAAGATGCTTCCTGAAATGGCCAGACCCTTCCCAGCATAAGCTTAGTGATGTCAAGAAGTTAAACTCCTTTGAGACTTTGCTTTGAGATGAGAGACCCAAGACAACCTACTTATTCATGGGTGCCTAGGAAAGTGCTTCAGTCATCCAAATACTCAGAAGCTACTGCAGCCATGATCCAAAGAGCTCCAGCTGCTGCTCAGTCTGTGCCAGGGTGCAGCATCACTACCAGAACTGATCTGATCCTGCTGCCAAGATCTGGATCAAATCTGCAAACTGAATCAGCTTCTTTTCTTTATATATTTCGTTGCCTCAGATATTTTATTATAACAATGGAAAATGAACTAGTAGAGGGTAGTCTTTCTCTAAAATTCCACTCTAAAGCATTTGCTTGCTGCTGCTCTTACTATTGCAGCCTGATTCTGCCAGAAAACAAAACCTGAGTCAAAGACTTGTATATTATGATTTTATGTGGCATTGCAATTCCAGTAAGGGAAGAAAAATAAAATATATTAGTTAAAACTTCCTGGGGAAAAAACTAATACTATACATACATGTAAGAGGGTATTTATTATGGAAATGGCTTCACACAATTATGAAGCCTGAAAATTCCATATGTCATATGTAAGTTAGAGAACCAGTAAAGACTGTCAGTCTCAGTCCAAAGACCTGAACACCATTACCCTCAGTTTTGTAACTCTTAGTCTGAATCCAAGTGCTCTTTAGTTCAAAGGACTGACAACCTGAACTTGTGATGATGTCTTAGGTCAAGAGAAACATCATATTCCAATTATAGGAGAAAGAGAGACAGAGAAAAAAAGATAGAGGGACTGAGATGCTATCTGCACAGATTGATGAGGGTGCTTCCTCTTCACACAGTCTACTGATATCAATCTTATCCACTACCACAAACAGCTTCACAGATACACCAAGAATTAATACTTCACCAGGATCCCTGATTTATGGATCAAACTGACACATAAATTGATCCTCATAATATGAAACAGTACACAAAATAAGACAATATAAGATTATCAAGATAAACATTACCTTGTACAATTGATTCATCAAAATGTTCTCACAATTTTTCAAGTCGTAATTTGAACTGTATCTAAGGTATTTCTAGGGGAGACAGGAAGAAGAGCTTTCCCACTGTATTCCAATTGTGATTAATCAGAAATATCATCAAGGTTTACAACTACCTGCCTCTTCCATGTTGCACATGTGTTGCCTCTGAGCAGGGCAGGCATCATTTGGAGCTGCATGATGAAAATGAGAAGTTAGTAGCATGGACAGGTGACAAACCATTGTTTGGTGCAGGAACATAAAGATTAATTGTTGTTCACCCAGACTGAGACAGATAACTGAGCTTTTCCTGAGCTGCCTGGAATGACTTGGTCAGCAGCTATTGTACCACTTCACATTGCTTCATTTTGTTTCCCCTAATGCCTCAGATAGACTAAGACAACTTGCTTCTGTGTCCTCCCTGGCTGTCTATTGGTCACTCTATTCCACTCTGCTTCAACTTCAGTGCAATTTGGTTGAACCACTCCTCTGCTCCTGCTGCTTCAGATGCTACTGTTGCCTTTTTGAAGAATGAAAAGGAACACACTGGCATGGCTGGTATCAGGGAAGGAGTAAGAGATCTGAGCCTATTGTTAACATCACCCACCCCTATTGCTAGACTTTCACAAGACTCCCTGGTTGCAGCTCTACTTGCTGCCTCCCTAGATTGCCTCTATGACAGCTTAGGCTGTCTTGGACCCCTGTACCAATCACAGACCTGTATTTGAACCAATCACAGGCCTGCAATTGCTATATAACCAGCACTGTCCACATATTTCTTGGATTAGCCTAGGTGGGCTCTCTCCAGTATACTGACACCCCCCAATACCATCCTGTTAAAATACTCATTTTCTTGTTATTGTAAATCTGCTTATGATTTATATCTTGCTTAATGTGGGCTCCAAAAGTCCCTTAAGTCTGTGCAGGATTCTTATCCTTAGTAGTGTAGACAGAGAGGTAGGTTCAAAAGAAAGAGCAGTAGACATTAGGGGGCTGTTAGCACTGAAGCAGTCCAGAGGCAGCAGCCAATGAAGATCAACAGCACAGACCAGCACACAGCAGAGTCGACTTACAATGTCCAGCACAAACCAGCAATGGGCAGCAGCAGCTAGCCAGTAGTAGCAGGGGCAAACAGTTAGCTGTTCCAACTGTTGGCCTGCAGTTATTCTGTTTCATCTGGCAATATCAGAGCTGCAGAGTTGTATGCTGCCAATTCATGACTTCCATCTGAATCAAAGAACCCTATGCCACTGACCAACAAAGGCAAGTAGGAGGAAAAATAGATAATGAAATGATTAAATACACATTATATTTACCAAAATCCATTTTCACCCATTTTTGCACATCTGAAAAATCCAAAACAGAGAAAACCAACTCAACTTATGGACTTAATAGGAAATAACTTTCGGGATATATATTCTGAACTAACTTTAGAGCTTTAGAGTAACTTGCACTTGTATTTTTAAATAATCTGTTAAAAACCAATTAAATTAGATGTCTATAAGATAAAACCCCTGGAATTTGTATCCTAGAGGACAATTTGTTAAATTTATATTAAAAAATGGATAAGAGAAAAAGACTGTGAAATTATGTGTAACAAGTTGATCAATTATGTAGATTCCTAGTTCAAGATTCTTTCAAGGGCAATGAGAAAATGTGAATCTAAAATGAAGTTTCTAATTTCATCTTAATCGAAGATTTCTACAGGGGATATTGTCAGTTCATTTAGACAGTGAGTCTGATATAATAAATCATCTCAGGCAGTTGGAAATATATTCTTGAGTAAAGAATTCTAGAATATACCACATTTATTAACAGGAATGAATCCTAGCAAGTATTGATTGCTTAATATGTGCTAAAAGGAGAATGCCATCCTCTAAAATAGAGGTCTCAAAACAATAGGTAACAGTAATATTTGTATATTTAAAAAGATAGAATAAATGAGTTTGAATGTTTTCACCATAAGGAAATGTTTTATGTCTAGAGAGATAGATATGCTTCCTCTTAGATAAACATTATCCAGTGTGCTAATCTTTTAACATCCCATGATGCCTCATTAATATGTAAATTTTTATTTTATGTCTCAATTAAAAATACATTTACGAAGATACTTCTCTAAAACAGAGATTTTATATTTTTAAATTTCAAATACTTCAAAAGTGGAAAAGCTTATTAATTCAACTTAAATGAGAAAATTTTTCTTCAGTAAATTCTAAATGGTTTAGGGTTCTTGATGCAACATTGGAACCAAGCTGTGTGACCCTCTTGTTTGAAAGTGAGCTCGAAAAAGAATGGTATCCATGGTGAATGAGCCCAGGGAATGCTGATCTTGTTTAGAGTTTTGGGACACTGGATTTATAGCTGGCTGCCTGCGTTGAAGCTCTTACAGCGAGTCCACTAGTCTAATGTCTGTCTCATGAGCTGCTGCATCTCTCTTTAGCAAAAAACACAGAAAACATTAGATTTTAGCACCTGAAAAAATTATCTGAACTTGAAAGTGTAAAATATATTTTGGATGAGAAATGTTATTATATTTTGAACTTAAAAAGATATCACTTGTTCTTAAAATTTTGAAATAAAAATATTTGAACTTCTTATTTTTGAGATTAGTAACCTTACATGTAGTTTTAAGAAATAACAGAGAAAGATTGCTCACAGATATTTTACTCAGCTTCCTCCAATGATGACAACTTGCAAAACTACAATATGAAATAAGAAACAAGATTAAAAGAATAGAATAAGAGATAATTTTTGCTGAGACAACTAAGATACATTTTAAAAGTGAGTAGACTTAACTAGATGAGTATTGGCTTAGAGGTAACTGCTTTATGCTGGGCTGGGTTAAACTGTAGACCAAGTCTAAGTGTCTCCTATTAAATGTCTTTGAACAGTGAGCTAGCAGGACCTTGTTCGTTCATGGTGACTAAAGTACAAAAAGGCTAGGCCAACCAAATGCTTTTAGCCCATTGACCAAAGAAAGACCTCCAATAATATAGTAATCTAATCCTTTACATGTGCCCAAGATTAACTATTAGTAAGTAGCAGCACTAGAACGAGAGCCCAGATCAGTGTGGATTCAAAAGTACACAGACTTTTTAAAAAAGAATAATTACTACATTCCTAATAAAATGATCATAGGCTAGGTAATATTTGTTGAATAACATAATGAATGAAGTATTCAATCTTGCCTCTTACTAAAACACATTCAATATACAGATAAGAATTTCATTGTTTTGTCAGTGGCACTGTAACAAAATTTTTCATAAGGTCAGTTGACTATATAATTACTTTGCTCCATTCCTTATCCTTCAATATCAGAAGATCCTCTGATCATGTGTTATGGGACCTGACAGCTTAACTGCCTCATTGTTACAGTAAAATTGTTTCCAGACTTCGGTAACTAATGTTCTCTGACATTGTCTTGCCTTCTGTTTCATATTTCTGTCTAGCAAACAGTGTTGTCAACAAAGATTCCATGTATTTTCATTACTTGCTCCTCCGCTGATGTTTTTAGAAGACCTTTCCAGAAGTCTTTGTAGAAAGTTGCCTTTAAAGTGTGCATTACTTTTACAAGCCACTTGCGTGTTTTTAACAAGTTCTGTAATTGCTCTCATATGGATGAAGTCCCTATTTAATATTCAGAGAGTATAATTAGTATGAAAGAACATCAGGAAGAGGGATTTGAACATTTCTTGAACTTGACTTTCAATTACGGACTTTTGTGAAACTGATGAGGATCCCAGAAGTATAGTTTATTTTATTTTATTTTTTCCAGAGAGAATTAGCAGCTTCTGAGGACAAAACTGTGATGGAATCCTTGAGCACTGTGAAATCAGTTATCTGTTAAGCATTTACAAGTGATGTGGCACAAAACACGTGTTAAAGGTTTGACATTATTAGGTTATTGCATTTTTGTCTTCAGAATATTGGAATGAGATTTTTAAAGATAATTATGAATGTGCTTTATGCAGGAAAATCATAGAAACAACATGATTTATGGAATACGTATTTTTCCATCTCTATCTTCATCAGCTTTATCAATGATGTCTTCACTAAATGTAACATGCAGTGAGGTGAGTTACAATTCATTAGCCTGCAGAGATCATTAGGACCATTAATGATTCATGTACCGAGACAGCTACTGAGCTTGTTCAAGTTGATGTGGGAAGAACTGCTCACAGCTTCATTTCTGTCTTACCAACATTTCATTCTATGCATTATCAGCCAGATGAGAATATAAAATGTAGTGAGTTAAATTGTTATGTGATTTTTTTTCTTTTTTTTTGTGGTACCGGGGATCAAACTCATAACCTCAAGATTTCCAGGCAGGCGCTTACACCACTGAGCTGAATCCCAGCCATGATTTTCTTAATGAACAAAAATTCCTATATCATTTCAATGACCAAAATGAATGTTTGGCTAATTTTGCTAAGCATTTTAGAATATTACTGTTAGGACTGTTGTTACTCCTGTTTCTTATTGTTTTCATATTATGTCAATACCTGACAGGATAATAATCAAGCCCAATCCTTTTTTAGTTTATTTTTAGTAAATAGTTTTTCCATTGGAAGAGTCTCTTAGTTATGTGATGTTTTAAAACTGTCGCTGTGTCTAAGTCACTCACTGTTTTTTCCTAAGGAAATTTGGTTATTTTGTATTAATTGTTAAATATGTGTTACTAATCTGATACCATCAATCTGAAAAAAATCTTGATTTTCAGCTTTGTCAGTTTGTGATAATAACATTCAAACTTACCATCAAAGTACGCACTTGGGCCATAGACTGAGCTTGTCTAAAATTAAGGGGCTGTGCCCTCTGGCAATTTCTCATGTAAAATTGAGAATATTTTTTTTAAAATATTAGATGGGGGATAAAAACAAATGTGCAAGGCAAACAAGCAGTTATAAAAAACCAACAAAGCAGCCTGACAGGAAGAAAGTGTATTCCAATGTTTGCAATTATACCAAAGAAGAATTTTTATTGATGAAACAAATTAACTGAATTAGTTAAATTTGTGTCCAGTGTATGTTCTGCTCATGTCTTCCCTGTGATCAAACACATAACTGAAACTGGAAAACTTTAAACATCTAATGGAAATCATTTTCTTGCCATTTTTAACTTGCACTTGAAAAAGCATAAAATAGACCAAGAGTGATACTTGATTAGTAATGGATACTGTTTTACAAATTAGTATTTTACATATTATTGGTATATTACAGTATAGTTTTGTACCTGAAAAATAGTAGATCACCTACAAATAATTTTAATGAATGAAAATCTTATTGAAAAAAATATATATATATTAATGTGACTTGTATATTAAGCTACCTGAATTTGAATTCTAACTCTGACACCTTATAACTTTTTGCTTGCAGGAGATGTACTCAGTCATTTTGAGTCTAACTTTTCTAATATGAAAAGGCAATGATAATAATACTCTTCACACAAAAAAATATGCAAAAGGAGTTCATACTAGTGACTGGGAATAAGAAACACTCAAAATTGTTGTGATTGTTATTCAAGAATTGATCACAAACATATTTTCTCTGCTTGTTTTGAAGCCATTTCCTCACCTTCTTTATCTTCACCCTGGGAATGACAAGCTAATTTTGTCAGGCAAAAGAAACAAAACAATAATAGATATCCAATAAAAGAAGATTAAGTATATATTCAGAATTCTAAATTCTGAGTAAATCATTTTGTGTATAATTTTATTTTAGTTTTGTTACAACTCCAAATTACCCCCAAATGTTTTTTCATATTTATCTATTTACTTTAGTTTTCTGCCCTGCTTTTTTCTATAAAATATATCAGATAAATCAAAATAAAAAGGGTTGTGTATGGTTATGCAGACCTTTAATCATTCTCTTAAGAAAATCCTGATATACTATATCATACGTATAACGCTGAGAAGTAGAAGTAATGTCTTTGACAATATCATACTGAATATACAATAATTGTCCTATCAGTTTTTCATACGACGTTTGACAAATCTAAAAGCAATAATCAAAACTTGATTTTATTTTATGACATTATGTTAATACCAAAAGCACTGGTGCTAAGTATAATCAGGCATTTGAAAATAAGAAGCAAAAATACAGTTATCAATCACTTGTCAGAGTAACTGAAAGAGGATTATGATCAAAATGGTGATCACTTTTTATAAACATTCATCAACTGTCTTTTGTCAGCTTGGACCTAGCATGGCCACTGCAGTTTTATAATTAATGATTTAGTCCTAAGTCATTGATTTTCCTGATTAGAGTAGACTTCATTTTAATTTGATTGAAAAGTAGCAATCTCCTTTTAAAAGAAAGAATGTGTTTCCTACACTTGAGATAATTTCCAAAAAATGCTTCATTGAGGAATTCAATGCTACTCAGTTAGATATAGATGTATCTACATAGTCAGAAGAACAAAGTAAAGTAAAAACAATAACAATCTGTAAGTCCCTGAATCTCAGAGTTGTTGTCAGTATCTTTCACAGTATAATGATCTCTCTTAAGATGCCTCAAAGTTATGTCCTGTCAGTATTTGCTTGAACATTTGCAGAGAAAAAGCTTACTTCTTTAGGTTGTTCTTTATGTTAAGGTAAAAATGGCCTTCCTATTTGAATTAACTAGGATGAGTTCAATAGTGAATAGCCTAGTCATGTTGTCTTCAATGAATCTGGGAAATAGGCAGTTTCAGGGTTAAGTGACTGTATTTTAGACTCTGCATGCTTCATTTTTGACTCTGCTGTTCTCACAGTGTTGAATTTCATTGTCTTGCTTGTGTGGTTATAGTCAAAGCTACTTTGACAGCTCCAGGCATTGTTTTTTAAAAAAGAAAAAAGATATCCTACATAAAAGTCATTTATATATGAAGGATGTTATTTGCTGTATGTTTTCTATAGTAGGTTAAATACATTTGATCCACAGTTTACAGGTATCAGGGATTGGTAGGACAAGGAAGCAAACTTTAGAATATCTTATAGTATCAATGCTATTTTCACATCCACTCTTATTAGCAATAACATGCTGTGAATCTGACTTACGGTGATATATGTAGTCAGTCATTCTTTACACCCTTCCTTATCTCCTAAATATTTGAAGAATCTGCAGAAAGAATACAAGTCAGATCCAAATTCCTGAAGTGTAAATATTTAGAGTAATGAATGGTACTACCAAACTGCTGCAGAAGATATGTGTTATTCTATTTTCCTACCAGGCCATGTTTTAATCTCAGTACTACCTGACCTAACTCAAACTTGTGGTTAAAAGAACTGTTTAGTTGAATTTCCTTTTCTTGTTCTAATTACTTTGGTGATATCACTATTTATAAGACCTGTGAGATAGGAACTAGAGAGTAAGGGCAAATGATGTCCTTTCTGTCCTTACTAATTCTACACTCATTATAATTACCTTGGAAACGTCTGTATTCCGCATCAGAATCCCCCGGATAAATACAGAAACTTCCTCTCTCATAGCACTGCCTGTAGAATATAGATGGTTGTCTAAAATTTAAACATAACTTTTTTCTAGTCAAACTATGAATAATCACATTACATTGTGTGTGTGTGTGTGTGTGTGTGTGTTGGCACTGGGGATCATACTCCCAACCTCACGCCTGCCAGGCAGGTGCTTAGGCCACTGAGTCAAACTCCTGGCCCTCACATTACATATTCTAAGTAGACTATAAATAACTTTACATAACATAACTCAGATTCCATTACCAAAAAAGTTTAGGTCGTGTCATGCTTTGTGACTCAATGATCAAAACAAAACTGACTTAGATCCTTACATTGTCCAAATGGTATAATAAAACACTGTGGATCACATTATACACTTAATTACATACTTAAATATACTTTACAATTCAAATACTACTATGTTTTAAAAAAATCATTGTAACTATCATTACTTTACATGTGGGGGCAAAAATGAGGTCCAAAACTGTAAAGCGACTTAAGAAAATAGTTTGCCTTGTTAATCACAGGAGGACATAATGAACCGTTACATATACAGAATGAATCCAGGGTAGATTCAATTGTCAGTGTCATGGCAAAATTCTTTGACACTTACTGTTATGAAAAGATGCACGTAGAAAAATCATTCAACTATTACAGTATTATCCGTATGCCCTTCCTTACAAAGAGCCTCCAAACAAACAAATGAGAAGCATTGAATATTTACATGGTATACTGTACTTCCTTTTAGTATCCTTTTACAAAAACTGTAACTTACCAAAGATTCCAAAGCAAAGACACAAATGGGTTAATTAGCAGTTCATCAATTGCTTAAGGAATATTTGCCTATCAAATTAGATTCCTATTGTTTTGCAAGTGTCTTTTCTCTCTCTGAAATGCAGGTGTGTTTTTTATGATCCTCATCTTGCTTGGCTGCTAGGGTTCTATGGATTATTTCTATTCACAGTCTTAATGACTAGACTCCAGGAGATGTATCCCACTAATGAAATACACATCAGTAAAGTTTACTGTGCCAGAAATGAAAAGGTCATTTTAAATTCATTACCTCCAAAGAAACAGTGTATCATGAATAATTAGTATATAGTCTTTTGTGTTTAATTTGTTTGTTTTAAATGATTTTAATTAATATGTCAACATACTGCATATGATCTAAAATTTGCATTGGATTATATACATATATATCAGTATCACTAAATATACACACACATAATCTACTTAGCATATGTACTAGAGAGTGGAGATTTCCTAAACTTCTGTCCCTCAGTAACTCAGTAGGGCAAATCCCTTGCCCACCTTTCTTAAAAATAAAATGTGTGAGTGTCTGTGTGAAATGTACTTTTGTTGTGTTAGAAGTCTTCTATGGTCTTGTTCACTGTGAAATTAATCAGATTTTCCCAATTAATATAAAAGGAAAAAACCTTGAATTCTATTTTATTTTCCTTTCTTATGTTATTCCCAGTATCCACAATAATGTCTGGGATGAGTAGGAAATTTTATTCAATAAATGAATCCATGTTGCCTATTTCTCATCTATGACTAGTAGCTAACTTTTTGGATTTACTAGTACTGTCTTTTTTTTTTTTTTTTTTTTTTTTTTTTTTTTTTTTTTTTTTTTTTTTTTTTTTTTTTTTTTTTTTTTTTGTGGTATCAGGGATCAAACTCACAACCTCGCGCCTGCCAGACAGGCACTTAGGCTATGGAGCCAACTCCAGGCCCTACTAATACTGTCCTATATCCTGATGACTTAAATTTTTTCATGGTGTAGGAGACAGCCTAAACATTTATGAATTTTACTCAAATGATAAAGTATAAAATTATGGTCTCACTTTTTGTTTTTCAGTTGATAATGATGGTTGTTTTTGATGTAAGTGCATGGAGATACGTGTGTAATTTTTTAAATGTCCTGATAATGATTAACCTATGTTATAAGGATTTTTACAGACACTTTAAAATAACAAAATCCTCTCTGTTCCAGTCACTTATATGTACACGGTAATTGAAAAATATGATGAACATTTAAATTAAAAAAATATTGCAGTAAAAGACACATTGACGCTCATTTCCTTAACCGCCAATCCCAACCTCTCTATGCTTTGAACGCATTTACCCCACCATTCTTGCCACTTTCCGAAGCAGCTCTGGAAGTCTTCTTTCCTGAGTGATTTCAGAGGTGTGATAAAAAATACAGTGAACACAGCTGCCCATCCAACAGAAAATCAGTCTCGTAGAAATACCATGGTGTGTCTTTATCCACCTAAGTCACTGGATCTACCACCACATGGCTACTTGGTCTTTGCTAAAGTTAAAATGACTGTTAAAGTAAATGCACTGAGTCTATGCAGGACACTGAAGCAGCCATAACAGTGCAACTAAAACTTGAAAGAGAACGTCCTGAATTGTTTCAGAAAGTGACAAGAACTATAGGATAAGTGTGTTTGATGCAAAGGGGAGTATACTAAGAGGTATTACTAGCAATGTGTCTTTTACTGTAATATATTTTTTAAGAATATAAGCAAAGATTTTTTTTAATCACACCTCATACATGCCTATACCTTGCCCAAATTAAAACATCAGTACACATATAAAAAGGCAAATGTTCTAAGATCTTGGCTATGTATATTGTCCTTCATATATATATATATATATATATATATATATATATATATATGCATCTAAGTGATCTGAAGCTTAGTTAGATTCCTGTTCTACACAGCTTCTTTAAATTAGAATGAAAAAAGTTAAGAGTAGGAGAAAACAAAAGTAAATGTTCCTCTGTCTTTGAAGCAGCTGCCCATGCCATCAGATATAATAAAATCAAGCACAGAAAAACAGAATAAAACCAGATAAAACAAAATAATGAAAATGATACCAGACTTTAAAACAAAATAATAGGGAATTAGCAATGGCTATTTCAAAAATAA
Organism: Dasyprocta punctata; assembly: GCA_004363535.1. Taxonomy (NCBI): domain Eukaryota; kingdom Metazoa; phylum Chordata; class Mammalia; order Rodentia; family Dasyproctidae; genus Dasyprocta; species Dasyprocta punctata. The sequence continues at coordinate 42,203 of RJWM01006221.1, read as the reverse complement.
CAAGATATATTATGGTAGTCATTATTGATTTCTTATTATCTTGTTTTCTATTATCTTGTTGTTGTCACTTTCACTGTTTCGTTTTGATTGGTTCCGTTCTGTTTTATTTTGCTTGTTTATTCCTTTTGAAATAAAAAATCCCTCTGCCCATCAAAAAAATATTGTTGTTTTTCTTATTCCTTTTTTATTTCATATCAATTTTTATACCTACCCATTTGTGAAATATCTTGTCTAATTTCAATCAGTAGGTGGTAAGTTCCTTTTTTTTTTTTGTAATTGATCAAGAACTATGTCTACCAAGTTCTTGTCACATCTGACTTAGTAGTTTAAAAGAGTTGGGAGCAGGAACATAAGATGAGCACTAAAGTTCTCAAAATCCTAAAAAACTCAGTTCACATGCAGTTCCTGACTATTGAATGATCTCTCCATTGTTCAATCTTTGAAGATAAATTGAAATAAACTATTCTTCTAGTTTGAATGATTGAATAGAAAGGCCAAATACATAATCTCTTCACAAAGTGCATTCTAAAAATAATTTTAAAAACTGAGCCATTGTTTAAGTGACAAGAAAGAGCTACTAGGAATACAAAGGAAAAAGGGAAAGATACACAAGAAATTGAAAAATGATGTGGCACCAGAGAAATATAAGGATTCTAGCATGATTCTTTCAAAGACACCCTGCATCTCTCTTGATACATTTTCAAATTTATAATACAGAAAGAATTTTTTTGTTATAAATGCATTTATTTTTAATTTGTAGCAGATCTGATTTTCTTACTTAAAACTCATGCTGGTATCAAGCAACAAGGAGCAAATAGAATGACCTGGATTAGAAATCAGAACATGCTGGTTATAACAGAATATCCCTTTAACTCAATGTATCACCTTTGAAGGTTAACTTTCCTCCTCCACATCACCTTTCCTGCACAGATTAAATGAAAAAGCTGCAATAGATGTTCTCAGAGGTCTTTTCCATCACAGAGCATTCTGTGATCCTTGACTCTTACTGCTTAATATTTCCCTTTTCCAAGAGGCTGAACAGGAGAAGAAAAATAAAAAGGAAAGCACATTAGGAAAATACCACAAGGTAACATATTAGGAAGGCTATAGCACTGCTTTCTTGGGAAAATTGAAGAAAATATGATAGCTATACATGTGGTTATGAAGAATACAGTTCTTTTTGGAGGCAAGAGAGGTCAGACTCGGGGGCTGGAAGTGTTTTGTTACCATAGGTTTATATTTCTCTTAGAAATCATAGAAAGATATACAGTGTAGAAGCAGCTTTCATATGCATGATAAAAGAAACGAAATTCTGCAGTTAATGAAAATACAAAAACTATTATTATTACAATGTCTAAAATAATCCAAACACATGCATTCCAGGATTTAATAGGTACCACGTGCATCTTTCTAGTTAACTCTACACTGCAACTTTGATAGACAAACACCTTCAATAAGGCTTCTGCTCCTTGCTGAAGGGAAGCAGTTCAGGGCATGCGAAAACACTCATTCAGAGCCATAAGCAAGTTGCCACCACTGTGGTAACCAGTCTGTGCATGAAAGTCTTCTTACGATTTATTCAGCCTTCTCTTAAAGCTGTTGCTGTGGCCACAGAAATAGATAAAAAGGTTACATACCTGATAAAAGCAATAAAAAATTTATACACAGGGTATCATAAATATGGTAAGTTTTGTAATGGGATGTGTTCACAGCCTGACATTTGGGAAGAAACATTGTTAACAGTCAATGTGCCCAGACATGGTCAGACAACTTACCACAATGACAGTGCAGCCTGCAAAAGTCAGTTTGTTTTCTCATCAATACACAGTTAGGAGCAACATCTATATGCTAAACTCTGTGCTGGGTACCGTGGAAGATGATTAGACAAATACTAATCAGTATTGGAGTTTAAGTGTAGAGGAAAACTAAATTAATGGATTAAAATACAAAAGCAAGTCAGGCATGGTGGTGCATGCCTGTAATCTCAGCACTTGGAAGGCTGAGGCAAGAGGATTGCTGTGAGTTCAAGGTCAACCTGAACTGTATGGTGAAGCCCCGTCTCAAAAAGACAATAAATAAATAAATAAATAAACAAAAGCAATCAATAACAAAGGTTGTACCAAAATAAATTTTGCTTTTTTCTACTGAGAAAAAATTACAGAGAAAGAAGTATTTGAGTAAACTCTTAAACTACACTGTAAAATCAAGCCCTATATAAAAATAGTATGTGGTTAAAATGACAGATAGTCATTAAATATCTTTTCAAAAATAAAGAAAAGTAGGACACAGAAAATTTATTTATTTATTTATTTTTTGCGGCACTGGGGATTGAACTCACAGCCTCATGCCTGACAGACAAGCACTTAAGCTGCTGAGCCAAACTCCCAACCCTAGTTTTTTGAGGCAGGGTCGCACTATGTAGCTCAGGACAGGCTTGTGCTCACGTTGTAGCCCAAGCCAGTCTCCAACTCACAACGTTCCACCTACCTCAGCCTCCCAAGTGCTTGGATTAAAGGCGTGCAGAAAATATTTGATGTCACCAAAATACAATTACTCCTTAGCATGCTGGTATATTTTTGTGAGTTTATACATAAAAGAATTTTAAGGTAATACTAAGTGCATTTGATTCTGATTTATCTTTCTGCAAACATTCTGTAAGCATCTTCTTACATTTTCCATAGTTTAAATGAACATGATTTTTTAATGAATATATTGTTAATACTTCCTAGAATATTCTCCTTTAGGATTTGGGTTCATTCTGGGAGTCTCAGATAGAGATCAGACAGTCTTGAAGAACCTAAGGTAACCTTATTGAATTTGTAATACTTACTAGTATAAGAGGATGAATGTGACTTTCAAAACTCACATTCATAGAGCAAAATACTTTCCCTTCATCTGAGATCCACTAAGGACCTTCTTTTATTCAACTGTACAAATCTGTATTCATTTTATTTAGAAAGGCCCAAAAAAAAGTGTCCGAATTAAAGAAGCTTGTAATTTGAGGAGGTCTTATCTGTTGCTCTGATTCAGTCTATGATCCATTAAAATAGTGGATTCACTCCAGGGCTTTTGATCACCTGATGCCCACTACACTGAAGGAGCATGTCTGTTTCGTCTATGTGGCTGTCTGGGACAGCATGGAGAAATTCAAACCGAGTGTTTCAACTTCTGATTAAAGATGGCAGCATGTAATCTGTACTATACACTTTTCCACCAAACCACATCCCTATATATTATACAACAAGACACAGAAGGGTATCTTTGAGAAAAACAAAGCTATAATATGCACCATGTGTAGAAAGCAAATGGAAGACTGATAAATGACTTATCAGAGAATCTAACCAAAGTGCTCACAAAGGAAGTATCAAAAAGATAACTGATTTTTCAGTCATGGGCTGGGAAGAGAACCAAGAATTCAACCTGTCCTTCCCATGAGCCAGACAGCATATGGGCTGGGAGACAGAAAGAGCACCCCCCTCCACCCCACCATAGGCAGCAAGTTGATCTGGAGGAGAGCAGGCTGGGATGATAGCAGTTGAGGTACAAAAACAATTTAATGCTTGTACAGATTGATTGACTTTGCAGGCCTAAGGTCAGTAGTCTAAGCATCTGTTTAGAGGAAAATAATATGCAATACAGCAACTACGGGATTTGATTCTGTCTGTTTTTGAAATCCAATATTGTTCTCACTGTTTTGTTTTGTTCCATTTTATTGTTTTGTTTTATTCCCTTTAAAATAAAAAAAAAGAAAAGATAATTGATTTTTCCTCTGGACTCTATTTAAGAGTTATATATTAAATCCATAGGGATTGCTGGTACTACCATATGTAGTAATGAAACAGGGACTGAAAAATAAGAAATAGTTACAACAGTGTATAAAGAAATCATTGGAGTCCAAGCCTCTGATCTCAACCCCTTTAGTCTTGATTTTATTTTCCTTTAAAAGAATCAGAGGGATTTCTGGCTCAGGACGTTTGGTATTAGAGGAGAGTAAATTAAGAGTTTCTATTGATAACTGAAGCCCTAAATAAGTAAAATTCTGCCTATGATTAATATAGCCCCTTAACAACTTTTCTACAAGAAACTCCAGAAAAACAATAACCAGGTTGATAAATAGCAAGAAGACTTAAGATTCTTTTCTAAAAACATCTGAGAACTTCTAGACAGAAAATATTTGTGCATGTACTCTGCAATTAATTTTCTCTGTTTGTAGGCAGCACTTAATCACACAAATTTTAATCCCAGAATTTAAAAGGATTTTATTCTGAGTATTTATGGACAGCTTACTTCCAGAAGTAAATAAAAGGATCCTTGTGCCTGTTTGTGGACTCTTCACTTTTCAAGGGTAGTAACCTGGCAGTTGTATGTCCTAGAGACACAGGTATACCTTCATCTGGGAGGCTCCTACTGAGTCTCTGGCCTGAAGCTATTTAGAAAGAGAGAAAGAGACAGACAGACAGAGACACAGATAGACAGAGAAACAGACCATCAAACAGAGAAATAGAGAGAATGACAGATATGTTTCAAGATTCAAAATGAAGGTGAAAGTAGAATACTGCCTGATTGCCATTTATTTTAGAGAAGAAAATTGGAATGTTAGATATATAATTTTACTGAATTTAAAGCCTACCTAAGTTCGATACAATAAACATTAAATTTTATTGGATTTTCCACTTTGTGAATTATTTTATTTAAAGTTGTAAATAAAATCTAATTAATATATAAATTTTATATTGGTTTATTAGCTTGCCCTAAATATCCTTTTCTTATTTTATTATAACCAGGAGTATTTTCATTGCCAGATTCAAAAACAAGAAGAATTCTGAGTCAAAAATAATAAAACTTTTATACTCTTTAGAAGCTTCAGTTTCTGAGATATTTATAACAATACTCTGATGAGGAAACAACTGAGAAGCACCCTCACAGAAGGAAAATACTACGATTTGAGGCAGTTGAAAATCACTCATTTGAAATTTTTTACATAATTGAATACAGCAGAGAAAACAATAGGTGCATTGAGACCAATGAAGGAAGACTTGACTGAGATACGTTAACATACACTTGGCAATGGGGAGCCAAAGTTTCTTTATTTTCTTGTTTCCTTGTTTTTTTGTCTTTTTTAAAAAACAAGAACAAAAACAGGCATGATTTAACATGAGTTTTCTTATGAGTTTACTTTCTATTTTCTTAGCAAAACATTAAGTTCATATCAAGTTATCATAATACATATTTCAATGTACAGTTATTGGCTTATCTAGTTAATGAGGTCAGAGCGATAGGTGAGTGCTTGAAAGAATACCTACAAATTTAAAGATAAAAGAAATAAAAAATATCTCACCTTCTCAGCATGATGGGTGCATCTAGAAGGTAGAAAAAATGGTTGTATCAAGATCTACTTCAGAAAAGGATTAGGTAAGGTTATTAGATTGGGAGCAGAAAAGTACGTACTCTGAGATCTATTCTGAGTGTGTAGGTAATTGATGTCCTTGGGTCGAAAACCAAGGAAATAATTTCTAGCCTGTTATTGACTGGATCATAAAATTATCTTAGTAAAAGGTAAGGCAAGGTATAGAAACTGGTAACTAAGGAAAACAGACAAGGTTATAAAAATAGGAAGCCAGAAAAGGAAAACTTTGGTTTAGTGGGAAAAATGTTTCCACATGGAAGAAAATGAAGGAATTCCTAGTCAAAAAGAAAATTCCATTTCTTGACCATTTCAAGCACTTATCTTTTCCTATTGAGGGCATTGCAGCAGTGCCCGAGAGCAGAATGGGTGCCGAGCAGGACTGGCTGAACCTCTGACTGGGCAGACTGTCAGCAGGTTCAAAGCTGGAAAAGCTCCTCCTCCTTGCCTCAGTCGGCTACGCTTAGGCAGCAGACATTCAGCTCAGGGAGCTGCTGAAATGCGCAGCATTCTCCCTTCACAGTGCTCAAATACCTAGAAAAATTTAACATTAGTAGCCAGGCACATAAAAATGGATATAAAATAAATTTTTAGCACCTCTGTCATATTCCCTGGTCCCTTTATTTGGTCCTTTGGTACCATAATCACAGTCCTTTATCATTTGCTTTGGTAGTGAAAAGGAAGTGTAGAATGCTTCGGAATTTTTATGAGTGGATTTTTTCTTCTTTCATCTAACACTGTTGAAATGTATTTTTTCCGGAAATTCTGAGTATCTGAGTGGGGAACAGAAAGTTTACTTGATTTTAACTTTCAAAAATGAAATGCAAACTTTTTAAGAATAGAGTTTCATGAGTTTTGACAAATGTAAATATTCCTATTATCACACTGCTATTTGAAATATGGGAATTTTTCATAACCCCAAAAACCACCCCTGTACAATTTTCTACTTATCAAAATATATCATTAAAAATGAAAATACAAAGCCGGGCGTGGTGGCGCACGCCTTTAATCCCAGCACTCGGAGAGGCTGAGGTAGGAGGAGCGTTGTGAGTGTGAGACCGGCTTGGGCTACAACATAAGCAAGGCCGGCCTGAGCTACATAGTGCAACCCTGCCTCAAAAAACTAGGGCCTGGAGTTTGGCTCAGTGGCTTAAGTGGGGACAGGCATGAGGTTGTGAGTTCAATACCCAGTAACGAAAAAAAAAAAAAGAAAAGAAAGTACAAGTCACAAATTAGAAATATATGAATACACCATACCCCTTTGAGTCAAGTGCTCCTCTGCCTGCTTTCACCATCCTGAAGCAACTGTTTTCTGATTTCTATCATAATGTATTAGATTCCTATTTCTAGAAAGTCATGTAAACGAAATACACTAAACTATGCTACTTCATGTAAGTTTTCTTTTACTCAGCCTAAGATTTTCATTTCTGTTTGTGAAGATTCACCCATGTTGCTTGAGTTCCAATAGACCATTCAACCTTATTTCAGAACAATCTGCTCTACTATGAATTAACCATAAGCTATTTTTGAACTCAATTGTTGATAGAAATTTACATAATTTCCAGTTTAGGCATTTTAAAAATAAAGATTTTGCTAACATTTTGAGTCAATTCTTTTTTAGACATGCTTTTATTTCTCTTGAAGAGTAATAGTAGAACTGTTGACTCATAGGGTATTCTAAGATTATTTTACACCGTAAGGTGGAGAGGAAAAGAGTCATTCAAAACTGTCCAGAATTTAAAAATGTTACTTTATCTGCAAAAGGGGATTTCACAGTTATGATTTAGAATTTTGAGATTGAGAGATTACCCTGATGAAACTAAGGTAATTGCAGTCTGTCACTTATAAAGGAGGCAAGAGAATAAAATCAAATGATTGAGACATGAAGTGAGAAAAGAGATTGGAATAACGCACTTGAAGATGGAAGAAGGAACCCTAATCCAAAGAAAAAAGGTTACTTTTAGAAGGTGAGAAAAGTAACAAAATGGATTCTTTCAAGATGTCTCCAAGTTGTTTCCTTTCCAAAACCTTCATTTTAAACTTCAGACTTTCAAAACTACATGAAAATAAATTTGTTATTTTAAGCCAGTAAGTGGTGCTTTTATTTTACAGCAGTAAGCATAAATTAAAACACACTGCCATCAGTAATACTATATCACAGTTCAAAGTAAATTACACCTCACCAAAATTTGAAATTGTCATTCTGGGTAATGGAAGTCATTTTAGTGGGCAGTCATATTTCACTGATTTTAATTTGCAATTCATAGTTCCTTAATAACTACTAATTTTGAATGTACTTACAATTTTTGTGAAAGTCCTTAATTTTATTTATACAGCTGGTGAGTTTAAAACTATCTTGTTGTTTGCCTTTTTATGATTGAGTTCGGAGAGTATGTATATGCTATTTTTATGATAATTTTCAATGCAAATATTTTTCTAACTTGTGGCTTATATTTTTACTTTTAATGATGTATTTTAGTAAGCAAAAATTTTAATAATTTTATATTCTATTACTCTAGGGCTTTTAGCTATTGGTATTTGAGTTCTATCTAGAAACATTTGCTAACCAGGATAAAAATATATGCCCTGGAACTTTTTAGTCAAAATTTTTATGGCTTTGACTTGAAAGTTGAGGTACATGAACCATTAAATTAAATGTGCATGATTCGATGTAAAATCTGATATATATTACTATTTAGAATTTTCCAGTTGTTTAAGTACCTATGTTGAAAAGCATTTTTTTCCTCATTGAATTTCTTGTTACTTTCATTGAAAATCAATTGACTGTATATGTGCGGCTTTACTTCTGAACTCTCAATTTGATTCAATTTATCTATTTTTGTATATTCTAAACTTTAAAAATATTGACCTTTTATATTACAATGTTAGTATTTTAGGATTGGTTTTTTGATGAGAATAAAATTTTAACAATGAATAAGTTCCATTTGTCGGGTTTTTTTTTCTTCTGGTTATTGCTTTTTTAATATCATTAAGTAAAGATTTTCTACTATAAATCAGTGAAGATAATTTCCTAGTTTTTATAATCCTTAAGATTTATTCACTAACATCTCATCATTTATAAAAAGGAGTACTTTTACCACATTCTTTCAATTTTTTGTTTCATTTATTCATTTTTCTTGCTGTATTTCATTAGCTTGTTCTTCCAGCACATAATTGAAAAGAAATGTTGAGAAGGGACTATTGCTTTTTTGATCCTGGAAAGTCTTCTGCAGTACCATTAGATAATATTTAATTATGAATAGTTTGAGTAAGGTTCTTCTACTCCTGATATGGTGAAATAATAACTGATGGTCATCTTGTAATACCAGCTGAGCTGAATCAGTGTGGTGCTGAGAGTGCATAGCTCACCTGAGGATTGTTGCCAAGATGAAAAGGGAGAATTGGAGAGGAAGAGCAGGGGCTCTTGCTTTTTGGGGGCTGTTGGTTCTCTTGGAGGAGCATGGCTTCTCTGGTATGAAATTAGCTGTTATCATCAGAGGAGCTCAGGACCTTGTTGCTGAAAATGGCTGTGGTTCACTTTGCAGGAACTCTGAGTACTTTACTTTGAGCATCACTTCCTGGTTCCAGAGGGGAAGATGGAGTGCTGCTCAGTCTCCTGGAGAAGCTTGTCACACTGGCTTCCTGATAGGAACTCGGCTGCTCTCATGTCGAAGGAGCTTGGGACCTCCTTGTTGCTGTGGATGGCTGTGGTACTTTTCAGGGGAGCTCTGGTTCCTATTTTGAGTGTCACTTCCTGGCTCCAGTGAAGAACCCTCAGCCTGCTGGCACTGGTTCTTCATCCCACTGGCACAGACACTAGCTTCCACCACTGACCCTTGGGCATTCCCAGAGCAGATCCATGAAACAGACTTGCATGAGAGATTATTGTGAACTCTAGGCCTCCAGTTGAACTAGTAGGAGCAGCTGTCATGTGCTCCAGGTCTTCAACTAAACTCATGCAGTATATTGCCATGGAATCCAGGCCCTCAACTGGATTCTCTACATCTTTACTGTATGGAGAGATTTCCCACACTTTCTTTGTATTTGACTCCTTGTTTGACTATTATAAATAATACTATAAATTTTGTGTCCTATATTGTTTTGTTCTCCTTGCAAATCCCAAACTACAACACCTAGATGGCAATTGAAAGATGAATGTGTTGTTTAATCATTTTCCCATATTTATTGAGGATACATTTATTAATCTTTACTAGTAATATTTACATAAAATTACATATTGAATTTTTTTAATATTGACTCATCATTACATCTTTTTCTGAGAAATTATATTGGTCATGATATATTCTTCTTTGTATCCTGCATGATCCAATACTCTAATATCAGTTGGGGAAATTTTTTGATCCACACTAATGAGAAATATCAGTCTATGACTTGTTTTCTAATGATGTTTTTGCCTGATTTTGGTATCAGTGCTAAATGGTCTCAGAAAACATGTGTTGAATAATTGTCCCTTTCTATGTTTTTTGAGTTTACATAAGTTTGGTTCTATTCTTCTCTTTAATGTTGAATGGAATGTACCAATCAAAATACATGGAATGGAACTGCAATTTTGCTTTTAAAAAGTTTTAACTATACTTTAAATTTTGAAAGTAGTCTAGAAACTAATATATTTTGTTCATTGTAAATCATATTGTTTAATGATCTTGTTTGCTCTAATGTTTTTCAATTTACTTTCAGAAATTTTTAATGCTTTGAACTTCAATGTGTGTGTGTGTGTGTGGTGATGTGTTTGGTTCCAGGGCCAAATGTTTGCTAGACAAATGCTTTTTCACTGAGCTATGTCCCCTGTACACTCAGTGCTCTTTAAATCATCTCTTCCATTTCTGCTGTTGGTAGTACACACGAGTGTATTTTCTTGCATCAGTATTGCTAGCTGGAATGTTCTGTTCATGTTCATTAGATCACACTAATTGAGTATAATTTAGTCTGTCTGTATCCTTACTGCATTTTTAAATTAGTTTATTGGTACAATTTAGATACACGTAATGATCACATTCATCATAGGGAAACTCAGCATGATCCATCTTGATTCCTCTTTTTTCCCCATTCCCTTCTGCCTCATGATTCCCTCTTCTCTATTTATTTACAAAAGTCTTGCTTCCATTTTATCCTTTTCTCATTTTTTTCTTTTCCCTTCCTCCCTTTCTGTCTTTCCTCTCCCTAGTTCCCCTTCTCATTTGAACATTTTCTTTCTATTTCACAATATCTATTATACATTTTGGTCCTTATTTACACTTTTAGTTTCTCACACCAGAGAGACAATGCAATATTTATACATGTGTGTCTGATTTATTTTACTTAAGAGTATGGTATCAAGGACAAAGAAGACATCGTTCTTTTATACGATGCAGTACTACTCAACCTTGCTGGGATTTTGCTTACTGTTTTATCAATTGCTAATATACAGTAAAAATATTCAAATATTTTCAAATTCATCTTTATATTCTTTGTGTCACTGCTGTCAGTTTCATAAATATTAATGAGAACCATTCCTTTCCCTTTTTTAGGGTAATATGTGGGTATTTCTAGATCCTGAGATCTTTGTAATTTTCCTTGAGAGAAAGCCTACAAAAGTGTGGATTCTCCAAAGATTTCAGCCAAAAAGTTTTTCACTCTCTAATAATTTACACTGAGCTTCCAACAATTGGTTTTCTTGATTATGAGTTCTATTTTTGACCTTGTTATTAATAGGAAGTTTTAACTTGCCATTGCCTATTGTGAATACACATAGTTGAGTGATAAATTTCTTATCTTCTTTTAGAAAACATTCTTTAGTTTAACAGGCAATTAAGGTATATACCAAGAACTTCATTCTTCCATGTTTTCTTCATAATATCATTATGGTGGGGCTAGAAAAGTGTTTATTGAAGACCTCAGTTAGAACTACTGCCAGGGAATGTTTTCTCTGGAGTATTAACTCTGTGTCCTTATACTAAACATGTAATCTCTACTTAAATGGGTTGGACCTGCATTTTGCACAGATTTGCTTAAACTATGTAAACTGTTTAAATTATTGCTTCCTAGTCATTCTTTCCTTCCTTCATATTCATTACTCTGAATTCCCAACACACTGCCTGAAATCTGATCTCTCACTCTAAATGTAGAGATGTTTTTATGTTTTGTTTGTGTTATGATGTGTGGTGCTGAAATGTGCCTCAGGCTCGGTACTAGAGTTATTATAGATAGTTCTCAACTCCTTTTTTCCTTTTTTCTTTGTTTTTTAAGGAATCATATTTCTTCAATGATCATTCTTCAAATATCTAAAAAGAGTGGTTTAAATAATTTTCCCAGTCTTTTTCAGTGTTGATAACCATAAAGCAATAGAACTCCAAGTTATTTCTGATCCATTTCCCTGTTTGCTTCTATTAACTGTTTTTCTCCACATTGTAGTTATTACATTTTCCTGCATATTTTGGTATCTAACAATTATTTATTTTATATTAACTATTTATGTTATGGGTTGAAGTAACTGAATTATTTTCCCTCCAAATTATATTAATTCTCTATTAGTGAATTATTGTCAGCAAGTTATTTTGGTTTTACTGTGTGTTGATTTCAAGTTAGTTTTTAATTGTCCATCTGTTTCCACTTTTTCTTTTAATTTTAGACTGCAGGTTTGTTCTTCCTCTATATACCCTGAATGCTTTGTGGACTTGGAAACACTTTGTGAAGGATCTCACCAAATGTGGTTTCTTGGTTCAGGGTGATATCAAGTGCTGTTTCCCCTGTTTGCGGTTGCTTCTCAGTTCCTGTTACGGCTTTGTATCTAGATATTCCCCCAAAAGCCTCATGTAGTCGTAGGTGGGGCTTTTCAGAGGTGGCTGGATCTAGGGTGTGATGATGGGATTAAGGATGTGACATTAAGGGTGAAAAACAGGATAAAATAGAAGGAACAGAAAGAGGGCTGCATTGTTGATGCTTTTTTTTTTCACTGCTTTGCTACTATCTACCTGCTGTGAACTACTTCTCTACAGTACCCCTCTGTTGTGCCACTCTGCCTTGGACCCACCAATTAAGAACTGAAACCTGTACAAACTGAGCTACAATAAAACTTTTCTAACTTTGGGTGTAGGGTATTTTGTCTGAGTAATGAAAAAAAAGTAACTGTACACTTTACTTGTTGTTGCAAAATATTATCCTGAGTGTATTATTCTTTGTAGGAGATTTAAAGCACTCCTCCATTATCTGAAGTACTGGAAAAGGTATGGCATTTTGTATTGTCATTGCTAGTTGGACTTCATCATATCATAATATATCAATACCCCATATGCTTTTTCAAATGTAACATTTCTGACATCTAGTTCAATATGTAACCTCTCTCAAATTTTAGTAATGCATAACATTTCTCAAGAGTTTGAGTCATGAGTTTATTAGAGGGTTTTACTTTGATTCACAAGTCAAAATAAAGATGTTGGTGGATAGAATAATGACGTCAATGAGTTTACTATTTTTATACAGTTTTTCAAATCTGAAAATGCTTCTGGGCCTCATAAAACATGGTTTCTTGCTTCCTCTCATTCATTCATTTACTGGTTATTGTGTACCTACTATGTTTCATGTACTCTTGCAGGTGATGTAGATTAATGAGTGAATTCAGAGTACACCTTAGCATATTTATTATGGCAGAAGAGAAACAAATTAAGCCAGTAATTGTACATTATATCTGATATTTACTATAAAAAATAAAGCAGAATGGGAGACTGGAGACTGACAGATGCTATTTTAATTAGAGAAGTCAAAAAAAGCCTCTCAGAGGAACTGATATTTAAACAGAAATCAGACTAGGGTAGAAGGGGAGCCACATAAATAATTAGGCAAGGGCCTTCCATGCTCAAGACACAAAGAGGACAAAGGCCTTGAGGATTCACTGTAATTGATATGTTAAATAATAGTATCAAGACCAGTGAGAATAAAGCAGTATAAATAAAAGGGGATATGGTATAGTATGGTATAGAATATAGAAATATACAAGGCTAGATTATGTTATCTATGGTAAGAAATGTACATTCTAATAACTATAGTTTGAAGTCACAGAGCATTGAAAACAAGAGGGATGTGATCTGATTTACATTTTTAGTAGGTTTTACAGATTGTTGTATGTAGAAGTGACTATACATGAGCAGCATGGAATAAGATGTTTTCCATAGGAAGCTGTTACAGGGCACTATCCAAAAGATGATCACGGAATTAGCCAAACTAAAAATATGAGAAGAAATAAGTTATAGTCCCAACCTCCTTCCAGAATTTTAACGTGTATCTTGGTTACTTTTCTCTCATTGCTGGGACAAAATACCCAACACCCAAAATTAAGGAGGAAAGGTTTATTTAGCTTACAGTTTCTGGATGTTTCAGTCCATACTCACCTGGTTCTGAGGCAGGGTGGCATGGCACTGGGGCAATACTTCAAGGTAGCAGCCAGCAAAAGCAGCAAGAGCAATAGAGGGAAAGAGCAAGCCTCGTATCCTCCCTTGTATTGTAAGCAAGCTATGCCCCCTGGGTGGGTGTAGTACTCATACCATCTAAGTGCACTCCTCTTCCACAGGCTGAGGATGTTACAAAGTAAGGACCTTGTACCCCTGCTGAATCACTTAGTTAAATTTCTGACCATCTCAAATTGACAAAATGAACAACATCCTAGAGTGGCAATGGGTTGTTCTCTACATTCCAGGGTATAGAGCTGTTGAGTCACTTAGTTAAACTTCTAGACTTCTCAGGTTGATGCAATGTATCAACCATAACAGCTTGCTTCAAAGGGATATTTCTTTTATTTTTTATGATAGCTAAGAAAAGTTAGTATGTACTCTCTCTTAAAAGTTTTAGGATTCTGGGAGCATAACAGCAATTTATTTCTCATAAAAAATAAAATTACATTACCATTCATAGGATACAGGAGTAAGACCTGCATTAAAATAAAGTGGGGGTAGAGAAATGAAAACTTGTTATTAAAAATATTGTATTCATATTAAAGGTGAGGGCTGGGGATTTAGGTCAGTGGCCTACGTTCCTGCCTGACAGGCATGAGGTTTGATCCCCACTACTGATAAATAAATAAATAACATCTTGCAGGTGATTACACATAGTGAAGTACATAAGTGTTGTTTTTGCAAAGCAGCTTTGTTTTTTTAGAGAAAGAAAAGTTGTCCCCTTATTACAGACAGATAAGTTAGTTAGAAATTAATAGGCAGGTAGAGAGGGATTGGGCCCTTGATGTGGTCAGTGTTAAGATGAGACACATTGTAACTGTGGTTGGGAGCAAATGTGAAGAGACTTGGGCCACAAGATCATACAATTTAAAGATGGTGAATTTGAAGAGACAATAACCAGGCCTGCAAGGTCCCCTAGAGATAAGCAGCATCTTGAGATTTTTACTGTAATTAGCACTGCCTGGTCCAGGCGTGTTCAGATAGTGCACTAGACATTAGGTGGTATCCCAGAACACCTGGACTTCCATGCCCATCAATTTCCAAGGATGTCTTTGTTCTTTCTGTGTTCAAAGTTATAGATAAACAAAGCTTAATGGTACTCATTGATATACCCTTGCTACCTGTCTCAGTTCCCTATTGGATCAATGTTAGATAAGTGACTGTACTGGTAATCCCATAGGTTGATTTTACTTTGACCCATAACTATCAAAGATAAGACTTTGCTTTATAAATTACCTTTGGACAAGGAGCTTCAGTGACAATACACTTTCAGGACCCCTCTTGTCCCCCAGCTTTCTCTCAATAAACTTATCCTACTCTTAAACTTCTTCTGAGTCTGTTATTCCATATCAGGAGACACAAACTCTGCACATCTGACGTCAAACGAATTGAAAGTTACTTCCCTGAAACATCCTTTTGGTGGTTGCTATAAAATTCCTATAATTTTACAAAGCTGTAAAAGTTGCTGTAAAATTTCTACTTGGATTCATTACTTCTTCAATCACTGTATTGACTGTCAGGTTGAAGAGTTACCCTGGAATGCTAGAGCCTTGGGATTTTACCTACTATCAATTTGATCCTCAAATAGGCAGAGACTGCTCTCATTGAGGAGCTACTTGATCTCTCCTGACTTGGGGATAAATACTTTTTGTAAGTGAAGAAGGCAAAGGAGAAGAGACGAATGATTAGCAACCATTTATGAATATTCACTTGTCCGCATTGCAAGAAAGGTGTCATAAGGAAATAAACTATTTATGAGAAATAAGACAATTTTTAACCTATAAAGAAAAATAGGGATATTTTCATGTCAAAATTCCCAGTGGACATTTAGTCCCATAAATAAAAGAAATGTTAAGGACAGGTACTTTCTTTAACTTAGTTCTTACTCCATCCAGTATGTAGAACCCACATGTTACTTGGAATCATTATACAATCATTGGCTTATGTCAGTTATTACGCTATTTATCTGTGAACTTTATTTCAAAGAATTCACACTGCAGAGTGGTGAAATCCTCAGCTATTGTTAGTGATAATGATTGCTATTGGGAAATAAAGATGCTGGGACTAACTTTTATGATGCCTTGCCAGCCCTCAGCTTCTCTTGTTGCTTCCATGCTGAGAACAGAGAAAGCATTAGACGAATCCCAAGGAGAATCTTAGATAAGTCTGTTGTGGTGATAGCAGACTGATCATAATTTTCTACTTTATCTTTTATCTCAGGTACTTTACCCAACTCCTGATCAAAGGGTCTCTTTGAATATTTCCTCACACAAAAATAAAATGGCAGTGACTTTCTTTGTGGATGCTAGAGTTTCATATCAGAAGCATGGTATAATTACTTGTTATGTGTTTTTATATTCTTAGCCTGATGACAAAAGTTGGCAAATTTTACATATTCATAAAATAAACAGTACTGGAACTTTTGCAAATTATCCAGATGCTTCATATGTAGATTTTCAGTTCTATTACACGTTTCTTTTCTCTTTAGATCTCAAGAAAAAGAGAGATGTTAAGAGAATATACTCAGTGTCTTATAATGGTAAAACAATGGAGGCTTGTGACAAGAAATGTTGGGAAATACAAAACACACACAGACACACACACACACAAGAAATAAGAGATCAGAAGAATAAAAAAATTAAGAGTGGATATGCCTTTTGTTATCTACCTTACTATGTTTATATTTTCAAATTTGGTTAGATATCCGTACTACAACTGCTTAACAGAAGAAATCAGCCCTTTCCTGCATGACAAAGTTGATAAGATCATTGGAACTAGACACAGAGATTTCTACCTACCTGCCCTTGTTTGGATAATTTCAATTTTTAAAAAATGAAACATATAAGTAGTAAACAGTTCTTAGCTTCTTCCTGTCTTACTAATTTAAAGTATGTTCTATAAATAAGCAGTAGCAGCACTTGGGAGCTTATTAAAAATATTTTAGAAACTTGAGAAATAAAGATACGGAAGGTCTTTATCTCAATTTGATAAAAGTTATAACAAACATACTGCCAACAACATATCAGATTGAATGGGGGACACTGAAAGCTTTCCTTCTAAAATCAGGAATAAGACAAGAATATCCACTATCACTGTTCCTGCTCAATATAGTACTCAAATTAGCTAGAGTGATCAGGCAAGAGAAAAAAAGAAGAAGAAGGATAGCTAGAGGAAAAGAAGAAGATTAATTATAACTGTTTGCAGATAACAAGATCTTTTTATGTAGAATATCTCAAAAATTTCAGCAAAAGATTCCTAGAATTAATAATGAAATTCAGTTGTGTAGCAGGATAAAAAATCATCATGAAAACATGAATAATGTTCTGGGACGCCAATGGTAAACTCACTGAGAAAGATATTGGGAAAATAATATCATTCACAATAGCATCAAGAAAAATTAAATACTTGGGAATTAACATAACCAAGAAAATGAAAGAACTCTACAATGAAAACTACAGTACTCTGAAAAGGAGAAAGGACATCAGAAAATGGAAAGATAGCCACTGTTCCTGGATAAATAAAATCAATATAGTCAAAATGGCAATACTTTGAAAGTAGACATGTAGATCTAATTCAGTCCTGATAAAAACACCAACATCATACCTCATAGAGCTAGAGAAAACATCTTAAGATTCATATGGAACCAGAAGAGATTCAGAAATGCAAAAGCAATTCTGTGCCACAAGAGCAAAGCAGAAGGCATCACAATTCCAGATTTCTAGTTATATTACAAAGCTACAGTGATAAAAACAAGAGGGTTCTGTCACAAAAATAGACATGTGGATCAAAGGAACACAAGAAACAAATGCTGCCATTTTCACCCATCTGATTTTTGATGAAGGGGCCAAAAATATTCGCTGAATGAATTAAAGTGTCTCTATCTGAGAAAACTGCTACACATGTGGAAGATTGAATCTAGGCCCATACTTCTCACCGTGTACTAAACTAAAATCAAAGTGGATCAACAATCTAAATACTAAAACAGGTACATTTAACCTTCTAGAAGATAAAAATAGGTCAAAACCTAAGATGTAGACAGTATCAAGAGCTTGCTGAACAGAACCCCATTTGCACATTAAATAATATTAAAAATCACCAAAGGTTATTCTATCAAATCAAAAAACTTCTGTATAGCAAAGAAAACAACCATCAGAGTGAAGAGACAATGTACAAAATTAGGAAAAAATGTTGCCAGTGACAACTCAAGAGATTAGACTAACACCTATAGGGAATAGCACAAAATAGTTAGAACCCTAAAATAAAAGACCCAGTCAAAAATGAACTGAGAAGGGCAAATGGACTATAAATACATGAAAAAAATGTTCTACATATCTGGCCATTAGAGAAATGCAAATTAAAACAAAACAGATTCCATCTTACTCCAGAAAAAATGGCTATCATCAAGAACAATTGCTGCTGACACCACAGATCAAAAGGAACTCTTCTTCATTTGTTAGTAGGGATATAAACTACTAGAATTACTATGAAATCAGTACAGAGATCCTCAAAAAATTAAAAACATAATTTCATTTGACTCCACTATTCCCTTTCTAGGTATCTCCCTGGAAGAGTTAAACACATCATACTACAGTAATACATGCATACCCTTATTTATAGCAGCAAAACTCAGAATAGATAAATCTTGGAAATGGTATATCCCTCAACAGATGAATGAATACAGAAAATATGTTATTTACACATAATGGACTACTACTTTGTCATAAAGACATATAAACTGAAATCATTTGCGGGAAAATAGATGCACCTTGAGACCATATTACTAAGTGAAATAAATCAGAGATGCAAGTTTAAGTATCACATGGTTTCTCTTATATGTGAAACCTAAAATATAAGCAAATTAAAGAGCAAAGTTAAACACTGAAAATAGTAAACTGGCAGACAGATCTTTGCAAAAGAGGAGGATGGAGAAATTGGAGAGCATATAAGAAGAATCACAATGTGTTATGTACGTGTAGTAGCTCCCCACAATGAGGGTAGTTACTGTGTACTACATACATTGTGTGTTAATAAAGATTGTGTACTATTCTGTATTAATAAAAATCTGTTTAGTAAGATCTTCTGCAGTGGGGTAAATGAGTACAAGATTCTGCATTTCTAGCAAGCTGCCACATTATTGGCTGTTGGTCATCTTCCCATATTCGAATTGAGAAGTTCTAAAGCAGCAGTGGCAAACCTATGGCGTGCATGCTGCAGTGAGCACACAGAGCCTGCTCTGTCTGGCATAGAAGCCAAGTTGTCCCAGCAGCTG
This sequence comes from Dasyprocta punctata, assembly GCA_004363535.1. Classification (NCBI taxonomy): domain Eukaryota; kingdom Metazoa; phylum Chordata; class Mammalia; order Rodentia; family Dasyproctidae; genus Dasyprocta; species Dasyprocta punctata. The sequence continues at coordinate 23,086 of RJWM01006221.1, read as the reverse complement.
TGCATCTGTTAACCATTGTTTTTTCTAAGCTAAAACCATAGTATTCTGGTTTAACTGCAGTGTAGACACTTTATGATAAATAAGTGAGTTTTGGGTTGCAATTGGCTACTACCTCTCTAGAAGATTCACCATTACTATTCTATAGGATGTATACAAAGCTCTGAGATTTTAAAAACATTTTCTTCTTTTTTTAACCATTTTTATTTTTATTTTGTACCCCAAACCACTCTTTCTTTTCTCCATACATGGACACTGGGTATCTTAGAGATTGTGATCCAGCAGTGTATACATAATAATAATATTTTTCCAAAAGCTGTTGCCTTGAAAACAAGCTGTTCTGGCCCACCTAGTGAGGCCAAGCAGTGTGGGAAACTCAGTGTACCACGTGGGACCTGCTGAAGGCTGAAGTTCTGCATGTGACACACCACCCAGCTAAGGACCTTTGGTACATCATTTAAGACCTTGTAAGGTTCTACCCAGTGACCCCAAGCATCTGGAGAGCATTGATGCATCTCGTGGGTCTTACTGAAGGTCTGCCTAGCACACCCCACTCAATTGGGAAGTCTCACTGTGTGACTCAGGACTTGGTAGGCCAGCCTAACAACCCCCACTCAGCTGGGGAGACCCCCTCCAGTACAGACAGGCATCATGAATTCAGGAAGCAACTGGGACTTTGCATTCAGTTGTCCCAGGGGAATACAGGAAAATGACAAAACAAAAAAGCAAAATGCGATCTCAAACATTCAGCCCAGCCCAAACAAGACCAGGAGACATGAATATAGAAGAAACTGTAAGTCACACACCTGAAATTTCTGAAATCATAGCAACTGAAGGAAAGAAGCAACTTCATGAAGCTGTAAAGGAAATCAGATCAGAAATAATCTCCTAGTAAAGTAGGAAATGATAAAGATAATGAAAGAAATGCTGACCACATCTAAAGAAGACATAGTTAAAAAATAGAGGAGCATTGGAAAATGATGAAAATCTTGAATGAACAATGTAAGAAAGATTTAGCATGTGTGAAACAGATTCAAAGAGATATCCAGGAAAGCAAAAATTCCATCGAAAGTAGGCAAAACTGCTTGAATGAATGTGAAGATAGACTTTCAGACCTCAAAAACAAGATTGCAGCTAGTGACCAGGAAAGAAAAGGTCTCTTAAAAATAATAAGGAACCAAGAATTAACAATTCAACAGTTGCAAGACGATGCAAAGAAAAGCAATATAAAATTGATAGGTATAAATGAAAGAGGTGACATCACAAATGATATAAAAAGACTTTACAGAAGTCATAGCAGAAAATTTCCTGGGCATGGGAAAAGAAACTAACATACAGATAAGTGAAGCATACAGAACTCCAATTAGCTATAACCAAAATAAATCTATACCTAGACATATAATAGTCAATATCCATGAAATTTAGCATAGGAACAAAATATTACAAGCTGTTAAACAAAAGAAACAACTTATAAAGGAAAGCCCATCAGAATCACAGAAGACTTCTCAACACAAACACTGAAGTCAAGAAGATCATGTGGTAAAGTATTTCAAATTCTAAAAGAAAACAACTTCCAACTCAGATTGATGTACCCTGCAACAGTATCCTTCAAAATTGTTGGAGAAATAAGATATTTCCATGACTAAGAACAACTGAAGAACTTCATGATCACCAAACCAACTCTATGAAGAGTACTGAAATATATTCTAGACATACATAAAAATGACTATGATTTCAAGAACTACAACAACAACAACAACAACAACAAAAACCACCAAGTAGAGCAAACAATTAAACAGAGGGCAAAGGTAAAGAATCAAGAACAGAAAGATAACATGATGAAAGCAAGCCAGTATATATGAGACGTACCCAACAATTCAATCCACCAGTTAAAAGAAAAAGACTGGTAGAATGGATCATGAAGTAGCATACAACCATGTGCTGTATATAACAACTACATCTGACCCAAAAGGAAATTCATAGACTGAAAGTAAGAGAATGGAAAACAATACTACATGCAACAAAATCCCAGAAAAAAGCTGGGGTAGCTATTGTTTTTGCCAACAATGAAAACTTCAAATCAAGAATGATCAAAAGAGATATAAATACTGGTTAGGGGAAAACTTCCAGAGAAAAAGATAACAATCTTAAATATATATGCATAAAATATGAGAGAAACCAGCTATATAAGACAAACATTAATAGGCATGAAAAATCAAATAAGCAATTATGCAATTATAATGGGAGTCCTTAACATCCTATTGACACAAAGACAGATCATCTAGTCAGAAAATCAACAAAGAAAGGAATTGAATCAAATTTGTGAACAATTTAACTTAGTAGATGTGTACAGAGTGTTCCATCCAACAACATCAGAATACAGATTCTTCTCAGCTGCACGTGGAACATTCTCTAAAATAGACCACATACTGGCATATAGAACATAGTTAAGCAATTGCAAAAGAATTAAAATTATTCCATTGCATATTATCTGATCATAGTGCCATCAAACTGGAAATTAATGACAAAAGAAACTGCAAAACTCCATAAACAGTAGAAATTAAGAATACCATCCTGAATAATATACAAATCATAGAAAAAACTAAAGAAGAAATTGAACAATATCTATAAGCAAATGAAAATGCAAATACAACTTACCAGAACCTGTGGGATGCAAAGAAAGCAGTCCTCAGAGAGAAATTTATTGTGCTGAATTCATACATCAGGAAAACAGAATGAACACAGCTAAATACCCTGAATCTACAGCTCAAATATCTAGAGAAAGAAGAGCAAAGCAAGCCTAAAACCAAAAGATGGAGGAAATTATAAAATCAGAGCAGAAATTAGCACAATAGAGACTAAGAAACCATACAAGGAACAAATCAAAAGTTGGTTCTTTGAAAGAATAAGTAAAATCTATAATCCTTTAGCCAACCTTATCAAAAAAAAGAAAAGAAAAAACTCAAATTCTTAAAATAAGGAATGAAAATGGTGAAATCACTACAGACTCTGCAGAAATAAAGAAGATCATCAATCCCTATTTTGAAAACATTTTCTCTCATAGGTTCAATAACACAGAAGGAATGAACAGAGTCCTAGAAACATGAATTACCAAGAAGATGTAAAACTGCTGAACAACCTAATTTCAGTTAATGAAATTGAAAATGTAACTAGAACCTTAGCAACAAAGAAAAGCCCATGTCCTGATGGATTCACAGTTGAAGTCTACAAGAAATTCAGGGAAGAATTAATGCCAACACTCCTCAAAGTCTTCAATAAAATTTAAAGGGAAGCAATTCACCCTAACTCATTCCTGGAAGCAAGTATTACCCTAATACTCAAACCAGAGAAAGAATCAACCAAAAAGAGAACTACAGGTCTATCTCCCTAATGAACATAGGTGCAAAAATCCTCAATAAATTGCAGGTAAACAGAATGCAGCAAATCATCAAGAAGATGATATATCATGACCACATGGGATTCATCCCAGGAATGCAGGGATAGTTCAATGTATGCAAATCAATACACATAATACACCATATCAATAGAGCCAAAGATAAAAATCACATGATCATCTCAATACATGCAGACAAACCTTTTGATAAAGTCCAACACTCATTCATGATAAAAACCCTACAGAAAATCATAATAGATGATCTTTACCTCTATCTAATAAAAGTCATGTATGATAAAGCCATATATGATAAAGTCATATATGATAAAATCTTACTAAATTGACAAAAACTGAAACTTTAAACCTAAAATCAAGAACAAGACAAGGGTGTCGATGATCAGCATCCCTATTCAATATAGCTCTGGAAACAGTCAGACAAATTAGACAACAGAGAGAAATAAAAGGAATAAGGAAAGGAAGAAGTTAAATTATCATTATTTGCAGATAACATGATAGTCTACATAGGAGACCCCCAAAACTCCATTGGAAGGCTTCTAGATATAACCAAACTCAGTAATATAGCTGGATACAAAGTCACTGCTCAAAAACCAATAGCATTCCTCTACACAAAAAAGAAACTAACTGAGAGAGAAATAAGGGAAACCACACTCTTCACAGCAGCATTCAAAAAATGAAATACTTAGCAATGAATCCAGTAAAGGAAGTAAAAGATCTATACATTGAAAATTATACTAATCTGAAAAAATAGATCAAAGAAAATTTCAGAAAATGAAAAGACATTCCTTGTTCATTGACAAGAAGAGCAAACATTGTGAAAACGATGATTTTCCCCAAAATTATTATACAGATTTAATGCAATTCCAATCAAAATACCATTAACATACATCACAGAACTAGAGAAATCATTCCTAAAATTCATCTGGAACCAGAAGAGACCTGGAATAGCAAAGACAATTCTGGGCAACAAAGGCAAGGCAGGAGGCATCACAATCCCTGACTTGAAATTATACTACAAAGCTACTGTGATAAAATCAGCATGGTACTGAAATAAAAACAGACCTGAAGATCAGTAGAATAAATGAGAAGATATAGTCACAAGCACAAACACACACAGCCACTTTATCCTTGGCAGTGTCCAAACACGTTCAAAGGAAGAAAGACAGATTCTTTAATAAGTGGTTCTAGAAAAACTGGCTCTCCGCATGCCAAAGACTCAAACTAGACCCATGTCTATCACCATGCACTAAACTAAAGTCAAAATGGATCAAAGATCTAAATATTAAAAACAGAAACACTAAATCTGCTGGAAGACAAAGTAGGGAGAAATCTTGAAGACATAGGGGTAGGCAGAGAGTTTATGAATTAAAATCACAGGAAATACTTCCCAGAATCAACAACTGGGATCTTGTCTTATTAAAAGTTTTTTCACATCAAAGAAATCTGCAACTGAGTGAAAAGTAAACCCATGAATTGGGAAAAATATCTCAGTCAATTGTCCCTCAGTACTTCTATCTAGAACATATATAGAATTTTCAAAAATCAGGCCACCAAAATTCAATGACCCAATCCAAAACTGGGCATCTGAGATGAATACACACTTCTTACATGAAGAAATACAAATGGCAAATAAATATATGAAAAAAATTACAGTGTCATTTGTCATTAGAGAAACGCAAGTTAAAACAACAGAGATTCTATCTCACTCCAGTAAAAATGGCCAAAATCAAGAAGTCAACCAAAGATATATACTGGAAGGTCTGTGAGGAAAAAGGACCCTTTTTCTATTGTTGGTGGGAGTGTAGACTGTGCAACCACTGTAGAACTCAGTGTGGAGGTTCCTCAAAAAACTAGGATTAGAGATCCCGTTTGACCAAGGTATTCTGTTTCTGTAAATTTTCCCAGAAGAGTTTAAAGCATCATACCCAGTGATATATGTGCAGCCATGTTTATAGCAGCACAACTTGTAATAGCCAAATCTTGGAAAAAACCCAAATACCTATTGACTGATGAATGGATAAAAGAGATGTAGTATTTTTATACAATGGAGTACTACTCACCTATTAAGAAGGATAGCATTGAGGCTTTTATAGGTAAATGCATGCAAATTGAGACAATACTCATAAGTGAAATAAATGAGACTCACATGTGTAAATATCATATTGTCTCTTTAGTGTAGGAAAATGAAGAGGTGAATGGTATCCAAAATTTACAATAAATATTGTGAAAGGATAAGAAACTGCTCAAAGGGCAAGAATAACTGGAATGGGGTAAAGGAGAAAAAAAGGAAGAGAAAAAAACATACAAATTTGGATATATATACATAAGATAGCTAAGATGATAATGCTACTGATTCTGTTGGTTCTTGGAAAAGAACAGTTAATACTCACACAATTAGATCAATTTTGCACATCTGTATCTGGTAATCTGAGCAAGTCTTTTGAACATAACAATGTAACAACCATTGTTAAATTCCTATCATCTTGTTTTGACAGCCTATATTATTATTGTTTCTGGTTTGTTGTTTCTGTGGTTTGTTTGTATCTTTTGCTTCTTTTTTTTTTTTTTTGATCTGTTTCCCCCACTCTTTAAAATAATAATAAGAAAAAACAAGCTGTTCTGAGTCTCTCTTTCTTGGATCCATTATGACGTTAAAAAAGACCCTTAGTGTTATAGTCATTCTCACCTTTTTTAATGGCAAAATAAAAACTACTTAAAATTTTATTATCACAACTTTTCTGCCCACCTGATATGTAACATGGGTCCAGTAGAAGTAGTGGGGTTGTATGTTCTAACTTCCAGGTCTAATTCCTCTGAGATTGGACAGCAGGATGACACTCAGACATATTTCAGAAATGTGGAGACTTTATTGTCTCATACGGCTTTGCTTGAGTGGGGTAGTTGAGAGTGGGGTAATTGAACCATCCAGGTTCTCATCTTTGCTCTTTTTTTCTTTTTTGGAGGAAGTGGGGTGGGGTGGGCATACCAGGAACTGAACTCAGGACTTTCATTTCCCAGGCAGGGGCTGCACCACTGAGGTAAATCCCCAACCTCCTTTGCTCTTTAGGGACACCAGGTATCTCAGGTATTGTGTAAACCTACTGAAATTGTCTTACCAGACACATGACATCTTGATCCCTTATTGCTCCATCAGCGGCAGTCTATGCAACAGGATTTCTTGATATTCTAGAAGGGAATCAGATACAGATTGACTCTAAATCTAGGAGACTCATTTTAGGTTTCCACAATGATTCACTCAGTGTGTATTCTTATATTTTTATAGCTGTGTTGAATTGTAGGGAGCGGTGAAACAGTCTCACGGCTGCCGCTCCATTTCTCCACCGTTTTTTTCCTCCCTGTGGGCATTCAGCGTGTCAGCCTACAGTTCCCATGATCCTCTCTTGCAAGCCAACATTGAAAGCCTACATTTCCCATGATCCTCCCCTGTCCCGCCGGGAAATAACGACTACCTGTCCACGCCCCCATACGATGACAGCTTCCACTCCCGTTTCTATATAAACCTTGAACATTTCCGCAATAAACGAGACTTGATCGGAACTGCTGGACTTGTCCGTTTCTCTCTCCTCTTGCCCTGCCCCCATCCCCTATCCCGTCTCTCCTCCAGGCGAGACCCACGGACTGATCCGCGGGCCAGATCATTGAATCTGGAGATTTCTGCAGCTGAGCCACAAAGTGAGAGGGCGGGTCTTCACTGATTCTTTTTTTTTTTTTTTTTTTTTTGTGGTACCCAGGCTTGAACTCACAATCTTACGCCTGCCTAGCAGGCACTTAAGCCACTGAGCCAAACTCCTGGCCCCAGTTTTTTAGAGGCAGGGTCGCCCTGTGTAGTTCAGGTCAGCCATGCTCACGTTGTAGCCCAAGCTGGTCTCAAACTCACAATGCTCCTCCTATTTCCCTGATTCTTATCATCAACTCTTACTGATTATCTAATAACTTCTTCTGAGTTTGAAGGTGTGCAAAATCAATAATCTCTTTTTGAATCACCTCTATAACTACAAACATGTAGATTTCATAAAATGGGTGGGGACAGGAACATGAAATGTTATTTGAGTTTAATTAATCCCAGTAGATTCTTAAGAAGCATTGAGGCAATTAGCAAAAGGTCTTTGCAAACTTTCTAGATAGTGTGTGGTTACGTAGTGACTCTTTGATGTTATATTGACTGTAAATTGCTAGACTACAGGGAATATCCTATTATATACATATCGTCATATTCTCATTCTACTACCGACATATCCAACATAATCCATTACTTACTCTATGAATACACCTACTTCATTTAAATTTTTTTAAGTACAGATTTGCAATAAGAGAAGCAACATTCATAAGTCTTAGGCTGAGACATATGGAATCCACAGGACTATAAAGGAAATGGTGGCAGGAAAAGTTCTCGGGACAGTTGGTAGCATGTTCTTTCTTTGAGAAAATATTTTAGAATTATAAGAAATTATAATTCTATAATTATACTTAGAATTATAAGAAATTCTGGTTTTACACTATATATAGATGGTTTCTTATGGTTGAGGTTTTGTAGACAACATTAGAGAATAGACAGATATATGAGTCATCATCAAGACCAACCCCTTATTTTAAAAAAGAATCACGTATGTTTATGCTTTCCTTTAAAGAACATTTATTAGATGGCTTCTATTTGCAAGAGAGAGAATTTTTAATTTCCTTTCCCCAGAAAACTTACTGGCTAATGAAGGGGGTTACCATCTGGGCTTTGCGGGGTTTGTAATTTTCAAGTTTAAAAAATGTTCCCATGTGATACTCCATAAAACAGAGCCCCGCCACTTGTAAACCAGATTCAATAGGAAAATTAAATAGAATATCTCAAATATCATAGAAGAAATGACTCGTGTAAATATAAAATTAGTCTTTTGAAAAAGCTATTTCATTGAAAGAAAATAATGGGCTGAAATTGAAGGTGATATTGGTATTTAAAAATTAACCAGGCTATTTCCTAATGCACCATTTATCACATCTTAGTAAGTCACAATGAGGTGCCACAGCTCACTTAATGGCATCACTGGTACAATTTGTGAATACTACAATCATTATGCACAACAGCTCACATTACCTTTGACAGGTAGTTGCACCTTCAGGATCCAGGGCCTCTGATGCCCTTGAAAGTAGTCACGAGGGTGCTCACTGTGATGTAAACACCTGCCCACCATGCTGGTAATGAGAGCATATCACACCTGGCATCCTTCTAACAGCTGTAGGATGACCTGTCATCCATGGGACAAATCCAGACTGATTACCATGAGGTGAAAAGTCTCAAATCCAATCAGCCATCCCATGAGTGATTCAGCCACCTGTACATGGTTAACAACTGCTGTGTGATGTTTGTGCTTGTTGTTTTCCTTTTAAGCAATGTATTTTTGTTGACCACTATGAAGAGGGAAGGTGATGGCTAATCTAGAGAAACATTATTAAAGCTTATCTAATACAGCAAAGTTTTCACTGCAAATATTGTTGCACTTAAAATTAATTTAGCTAAAAGATCAAATATGCATTGTAAAGGTTTTTGTCAACCTTACATGAGGAGTATTGAACAACTGAATGTTACATGGGCTAATAAATGAAACAGAGAAATTGCAAACCTTGTCTCTATTTTAGGCAAGTTAAACAGAGCAAGAATTATAATACACATGAAAATAAATAATTGAAGATTAAATTTGTGCTAATTGAAGGATGTTATAACTTCAATGAACAGTAGAGTGTGGTGAACTGAAATGGTTAACAAAGGCATATTTAAAGGCAGACAATTTTAATTTACCTTTAAGGAATAGGTCAGACACTCTGGGTAAATGGGAGGAGAAAAGAGCATACAGAAGAAATCAACATAGCAAGAAAGTTTCAGCAGCCAGAATTAGTAGTATGCGCACATGAGGTAATGGGTCTTAATGAAGCAAATGATCTGTGCAAGAGAGCATTGGAGAGACAATTTATATAGGGCAGTAGAGTCAGAGCCTTCAGATTAATACAAGTGAGAGATAAAAGCCACTACAAAGGAAACACCAGAGTTGGCCAGCAGGTAAGGCAATAAGTAAGGGAAATGCTATAGGAAAAGATGAATTCAGCAGGGCAGGACTCTGTTATGAATGCAGGATGGGCAACTGGGAATTTATAGTCAAGGAACTGGATGGAAGTGACTGAAGGGAAAATTACAAAGAGAAGAATTTCTGACTAAACCAACCTAATAGGTTTTTCCCAAAGACAGGCCAAGTGATCAGACACTGTCAGGGAGATGGTGGAGGATGAAGAAACTGATCATGAGGATGGAGGATTCTTACTAAACTGATTTACCAGGGTTATTGATAAAACCTTCTTGATGATTATGTTACAGATACAACCTCTATTTACTTCAGTAAGTCTTGGGTACTACTTCTTAGCCAAGCTATCTTGAAGGAGAAGTAGCATCTTTGTTACTCCACTTCTCCTCCCTCATCCTTTTTGAAATAAAATTATTTTGACTTTAACAATCTGAGTATGAACAAAGAAAAACAAGACTAGGCTGCAATATAGATTATGAGTAGAGTTAATTTTGAACCCAGTAAAATGGATTTCAAGGCTTGCCCTGATATCATAATGTCAAGTGAACTTGGTGTAGGAAGATAACATGAGTACACAATCAAAGATTTACAAAATAATGTTACCCTTTTAAGGGCAGTACTCAGCTAATATTACCATTGGTCCAAAGTATCTTCTGATAGTCATCTAGAATTACTGGGTGCAGGAGGGTCGGTGGACATAGCCCTCTATCCCTTTTCAATTTCCTCTTTGGTATAGACTTTGACCACCTAAACACTGAGGTATACCTGATAAGGCTTAAATGTTGAACTCCAGTCCTGTCCTTTGGGGTCCATTGTTTCAATCTATAAAATTTTACTCCAAGATGAGTAAGACATTTACAGAGCATGGTAGTGATCTTGCACACAGAATTAATTTGCTTTTTCTATTTTTTTTTGAAAGAAGAAATTAACTAGGTATCTGTGTTTTGTGTTATATTTGCTATTCTTGAAATTTATGAAGATTTATGATTGAAATGCATGAAATAAATCTTACATCTTTCATGTTACTGATCAGTTAATTAATATAAAAAGGAAAGAAAGAACTTACATATAAAATTGTCTGATGTCTGAAATAAATTAGTCTGTGATGATATTTTCTTCGTAGTCTATGATGCACAGTTTAACTGCTTGAGTGAATTATGGTAAAATAAATTTTAAAATTTAACTAAGTTTTCAAATTTATCATTGTGAAATGATATTGAATATGTTTTTTTTTCTGATAACCTCATTCATCGTCCTTCATTCTGACTGTATGGCATATTCATTTTCTTCTTTTTTTCTCTTAGACAAATTTGAAAGCTTTATCTGCTCCAGTAAACTTGCAAAAACATTAGAATTTAACTTAATTTTGACATTTTTAGTTTTCAGAATTCATAATTTTGATTTTCTCTTTATTTTTACCTTTAAAAACTTTGCTGACTATAGCTTGTATGTCTTTTATAAACTATAATAACCTAAATGCATAATTTATTCATTTTTTATCATAAAGACTATGGCTATAATTTTTCCATTGAGTGTAGTGATTTCAAGTGATTCTCAGTAATTCATCTTTCTCAATGTATGAACTTTGAGAAAAACAGGATACTGTTCAACATGCCTGAGCCTCAGTCAAGAACTTTAGCATTGAATATTTAGAAGGCAAACAACAGGTATATTAAAACATATACAATAATTAAGTATAATTTTTGGTGTATTAATTTCTATTTTTCTCATTGCAAATAATTTCATTTTGGATTTTTAATCTACTGCTAAACTGAAGGACACGTGCCTTTGGCAGGTGGTTTGACCGGAGACATGAGGCACATGGACAGCTGACCCCAGGTGAGGGGGTGCAAAGCATGCTTTGGTAGAGTGCAGTAATCATCAAGACCAGCCAGAAGTTAGGCTCTGGAGAACTCCACCAAGAGAAGACCAGTCCCAGGCCTCATGTACAGAGACCAAGATCAGCTCCATACCCAGCACAATTCCAATAAAACCTTGGCTGGAGAATGCAGCACATTTCTGGGATCTGACATGAACACTATCACAGAATTGTAAACACCAGAGGAATTTTACTGTTTTGATTCTCCATAGTTCGTCTGATTGGCTATTGTTTTTCTCTCCAGTTGGATGTCATCTTGTTTTGGTTTGCATTTTGTGGTATTTTTGTTTCTGGTTTTTTTTTCTTTTTTCTTCTCTTTTTCTGGTTTCTTTTATTTTCTTCTTCATCATCTCTTTTTCACTCTCCTTCTCTCCATTTTTTTTAGCCTCTTATGTTTCTTACTTTTCATCTTTATTTTCTTCTATTGGTCTTCTTTCCTCAACTACTTCTTGAATTTAAACTTTCAAGTGAGTAAACATAGTTTCTTCTCTTTCTGATTACTGCTTCACATTCTATTTCATTCTTTTCCTTCCCATGTCCTCCGTTTGCTAAAACTCCAGGGATCATCCTTTGACCTCCACCCTTGACTCTACTATACTTGACCTCATTCATCGTTATATTGTATCCCTTACCCATCTTAACTCCCATACCTCCAACAGAAGGGTAAACTCACTCCACTGAGGGAAAAATCAATGCATATAAATACATGGTATAGGTTTGGTTTTTAAATATAACTTTAGAGTTTGCTCCTGTGGTCAGAGGTAGGTTAATGGTTTCCATAGTGTGTTAGTAGTTAAGCTATACTTTAAACTATTGCTATTACTAACTGTACTACTTTATTCAGGATGTCATCCATGTTATAATCAGTCTTTTTTCCTCACATGACAACATCGTGATTGTATGTGGTCATAATCATCACCACTGCCCAGTACTGATTGGGTGCTTAGCATAATAGTACTTTGCAGCAGGGCATGGCGGTGCACACCTTTAATCCCAGCACGCGGGAGGCTGAGGTAGGTGGAGTGTTGTGAGTTCAAGGCCAGGTTGGGCTACAACATGAGCAAGGCCGGCCTGAACTATATAGTGCAACACTGCCTTGAAAAAAATAAGGCTGAGAGTTTGACTCAGTGGCTTAAGCACCTGCTTGGCAGGCATGAAGCTGTGAGTTCAATTCCCAGTACTGAAAAAAAAGAATAGTAACTTTGCATACATTACAAATTGGAAAGGTACATTCTTGGGATAGCTATAAACAATTACCTATATCTAGAGGATATCCCAGAATGACAGATATCTCCTAGGGAAGCCTCACTACTGATTATAAAGCCATTTATCATAAGATATTGGCCAGCATCAACATAGAAAACAAAATAGAGAAAAGAGAAAATGACACAATACAGGACCAAAAAGCAACTCCAGACCTCTAACCTACCCAGGACAAGCACAGAGTACAATGAGGTAAGTGAGATTGGAGGTCAAACACTGGAATTTTCTGAAATGATAGCAACAGTAGTGAAAAAACAAGTTGAACAATCTATAGAGAAAATAATCTCTGTGGTACAAAAAAAGTTGCTAAAAATCAAAGATATTAGAGACGACAACAATAAAAGAATAAATGAGCTTAGAAAAATGATGAAACAAAAACTGTCCAACATAGGAAAGAAATGGAATCTATGAAACAGTTCCAAACAGAAATCCAACAGATTAAAACCTCCACTTGAAGTTTGTGTAACACGTTGAATGAAGGAGAGGATAGAAACAGATCTTGAAGACAAAATTGCAGCTAGTGATCATGAAAAGGAAGGTATCTTAAAAATATTTAAAAAAAACATGTCACAAGATTAAGCAAAGATGAATAGCATAATATTGATTGGGATCAAAGACAAAGCTGGGGAAAGCACAACTGTCATAAAAAAATTCTTCACTGAAATAATAGCAGAAAACTTCCCAAACATGGATAAAGAATTTGGCATGCAAGTAAATGAAGTATATAAAACTCCAAGCAGTCTTAATCAAAATAAAACTACACCAAGACATATAATAATCAAGATTCCAGGAATTCAGCACTAGAGAAAATTGTTAAAAGCTGTTAGAGATAAGAAACAGATCACCTATAAAGGAAAACCAATCAGAATCATGGCAGGCTTCTCAACACAAGTACTCAAATCAGGAAAAGCGTGAAGTAAAACAACTTCCAACCCAGAGAGATGCAAAACTGTCTTTCAAATTTAATGGAGAAATCAGGTAATTCTGTAACAAAGAACAACTGAAAGAATTCATAGCCACCAAACCAACCCTACAAAGAATACTGGAAGATATTCTATACAGAATTGAAAATGACCACAATTCCGAGAACAACGACAGAAACAAGCAATCAGGCAGGGAAACCAATTAAACAGAGGGGAAAAGTAAGGAACCAACAGCAGGAAAATAATATGGCAAAGATAAGCCAATGCATATCAGTTATAACCATCATGGTATCTATTCGGCAATCAAAAGAAACAAATTGGCAGGATGGATCACGAAACAAGATCCAACAATATGTTATATACAAGAAGTACATTTAACTCAAAAAGAAATTCATAGACTGAAAATCAAAGGATGGGAAAAAATCTTCCATGTAACAAGAACCCAGAAAAATGTAGGGATAACTATTGTGTTTATAGATAATGAAAACTTCAAACCAAGAATAAAAAAAAAAATTCACTACATACTTGATAGGAGAAAACTTCCAGAAGAAAAGATAACAATCATAAATACATATGCACCAAATATGGGAGCACCCAACTACATAAGGCAATTACTTTTTTTCTAGTTCTTTTTTATTTTAAAAACAAAACAGAAAAAAGGATTAAAATGATACAGAATTTTTTTAAAAAGTAGGAAATTAACACTAGTTATTACACTGCATATTGTTATCTTAGAAGTAGTTGTTTAGGTTACAATATTTAGGCACAAAAAAAGATCAAACAATGAAAGCACGAACTGTTCTTTTTTATGAACTGACAGAGGTTAGTATTATAGTTATCTGTCTTGTCCCATTAAATTGTGCTATTTTTACTTGTTTTTTCATGCCTTTTAATATGCAGGAATAAGACAATTATTAATAGACATGAAAAGTTAAATGAACAATAGCACAATTGTAGTGGGAGCCCTTAATACACCATCATCACAAAGAAATAGATCAACTAGACAAAAAAATCAGCAAAGAAATATCAGAACTGAATAAAACCTATGAACAAATGGACTTAGTAGATGTTTACAGAGTGTTTCACCCAACGTCATCAGAATACACATTTTTCTCAGCTGTACATGGGAAGTTCTCTAAAATAGACCGTATACTAGCCCACAGAACATGCTTAAATAAATGCAAAGGAAGTGAAATTATTCCATGCATATTATATGACCGTAGTGCAAAGACATTGGAAATTAATAGCTAAACAAACTGCAAAAATTCTATTAACACATGAAAATGAAATGATACCCTTCTAAAAAACCAATAGTCAGAGATGAAATTAAAGAAGACATTAAACAATATCTACAACTAAACAAAAATGCAGAAACGCCATACCAGAACTTATGCGAGGCAGTGAAAGCAGTCTGAAATGGGAAAGTTACAGAGGTGAATTCTCACATCAGGAAAAAGAATGAGCACAAATAAACAACTTAATGTTGGATCTCAAACTTATAGAAAAAGAAGAACAAGTCAAGCTCAAAGTCTATTCAAGGCAGAAACTTATAAAGATCAGAACAGAAATTAACACAATGGATGCTAAATAAACAATACAAAAAATTAATGAATGAAAGTGTTGGTTCTTTGAAAAATCAGTAAAATTGATAAGATCTTAGCCAACCTTATCAATAAAAGGAAAGAAAATACTCAGATTCATGTACTGAAGATTAAAAAGAGTGAAATCGTTACAGATCCTGTGAAAATTCAGTGGATCATCAATACTTACTTTGAAAATCTTTAGTCACAGAGGTTCAAAAACACAGAAGAAGTGGACAGATTCCAAGATATGTATGAGTTCCCAAAGCTGAATTGAGATTTAAAATTTTAAATAACTCAATATTAATTAATGAGATTGAGCATGTAATTAAAAACTTACTAAAAAAAAAATCCAAGTCGTGATGGATTAACTGCTGAATTCTACAAGAAAGTTCAAGAAGATTTAATGCTAATACTCCTCAAACTCTTTAATGATAATAAAAGGGAAACAATACTCCCTAACTCATTCCTGGAGGCAAGTATCACCCTAATACCAAATCCAGAGAAAGACCCAACCAATAAAGAGAACTACAGGACAATCTCCGAGGGAACATAGGTGCAAAAGTCCTCAATAAGATACAAGCAAAGAGAGTATAACAAATTATCAAGAAAATTCTATACCCTGACCAAGTGGGATTCATCCCAGGAATGAAGGAATGGTTCAACATATGCAAATCAATAAATACAATATGACATAACAATAGAGCCAAAGACAAAATTCTCATGATCATCTCAATAGATGCAGAAAAATTTTTGACAAAGTCCAGTACTCATTCATGATAAAAACCCTACAGAAAATGTGACTAAGTGATCTTTAAAAGACATTTATGTCTCAATCTAATAAAAGACATTTATGAGAAACCAACAGTCAATGCCATACTAAATGGAAAAAAACTGAAAACTTTCACTCTAAAATGAGGAGAACAAGACAAGGATGTGCACTATTCAATATAGTTCTGGAAGCCTTAGTCAGAGCAATTAGAGAAGAGAAAGAAATAAAAAGGAGCAAGCATAGGAAAGGAAGAGGTGAAATGATCATTATTTACAGAAGACATGATACTCTACAAAGAAGACTCCAAAAATTCCACCAAAAGATTTCTAGATTTAATATGCAAATCCAGTACTGTAACTGGATACAAAGTCAACACTTACAGAAACAACAAACTGCTAGAGAGAGAAATTAGGGAAACCACATCCTTCACCACAGCATGCAAAAATGAAATATTAGGCATCAATCTAATAAAGGAAGTGAGAAATCTGTACGTTGAACATTCAGTACTCTGAAAAAATGAGATCGAAGAAGGTGTCAGCAAATGGAAAGATATCCCTTGCTAATGGACTGGAAGAGCCAACATAGTGAAAATGGCAATACTCCCAAAACTGTGGTACAGATTTAAGGCAATATCTATCAAAATTCCATTCTCATCCCTCACAGAACTGGAGTAAACTTTCCTAAAATTCATTTGGAAGCAGAAGAGACCTAGAAGAGTAAAAACAACAAAGGCAAGGCAGGCAGCATCACAAACCCTGAAATTATACTGCAAAACTACTGTCGGAAAATCAGCATGGTACTGGCAAAACAAAACAAAACAGCAACAATAACAACAACAACAACAACGAAAAACAGACCTGGGAATCAATGAAACAGATTAGAAGATACAGAGACAACTACAAACACACTTATCAATCTTATCTTTGACAAAGGAACCAAACATGTTCACTGGAACAAAGCTTGCATCTTTAATAAATGATGCTAGAAAAACAGGCTCTGTACTTGCCACAGACAAAAAGAATATCCATGTCTATCACTGTACATTAAGCTAAAGATAAAACAAATGAAAGATCTAAATATTGGAACACAAACACTCAATCTACTGGAAGAGAAGGTAGGTAGACATCTTGAAGACAGATGTAGGCAGAGATTTTATGAGTAAAACAAATTGCACAGAAAATACTTCAAAGAATGAACAACTGGGATCTCATCTTACTGAAAAACTTTCACACATCAAATAAAACTAAGAGTGAAAAGACAACCCACAGAGGTGGAAGAAATTTAGCCCATTGTTGCTCAGCCAAATACTTACACCTAGAATATATAAAAAATTTTTAAAAATCAGACTCCCCCAAATTCAAAGACCCATTCCATAAATGGTTATCTGAGATAAATATGAACTTCACAGAAGAAGAAATACAAAGAGCAAAAAGAATATGAGAAAATGTTCAATGTCATTGATCATTTCAGAGATGTAAATTAAAACAACATGATTTCCATCTCACCTCAGAAAGAATGGCTCATGTCAAGAAACCAACCAATAACAAATGCTGTCAAGGTTGTGGGGGAAAAAGGACTTTTCTACATTGTTGGTGGGAGTGTAGATTGGTGCAACCACCATGGAAGTCAATGTGGACATTTCTGAAGAAATTAGGATTAAAGTTCCATTTGACCCAGATATTCCCATTCTGTCAATTTTCCCAGAAGAATTCAAAACATACTACAGCAATATATGTGCACCCATGTTTATAGCAGCACAATTTGTAATAGCTAAATCTCAGAAACAATTCCAATGCCCATCAAGAAAGGAATGGTTAAAATATATGATATTTTTACACAATGGAATACTACTCAGCTATAAAGAAGTCTAAACTTGAGTCTTTTGTAAGTAAATGGATGCAACTTGGACCATACTCTTAAGTGAAATTAATCAGACTTGCATGTGTAAACACAATATTTTCTCCATAATGCACTAAGCTGAAGGAGCAAATAAAAAATCAAAATTGTACAATAGATATTGTGAAGTGGGAAAAAACTATTCAAAAGGAAAGAGAAATTGGGATGGAGGAAAGAAGAAAAGAAGGAAGGGAAGAGGAAAAAATACATATGGCAATTAAGATAGTTATACTACTAATTTCTACTTCATTGAAAAGAAGGGTTTGTGCTCGCATTGTTTGACCAATTTTTCATGCCTATATCTTGTAATCTGAGCACTTACTTTGAAGATATTAATATACAATGTATTAACCATTGTTACTCTTGCAATATCTTGCTTTAAAATTTTGTATCATTGTTTTTATTGTTTTTTTCTCTTCAAAATAAAAAATTTGAAGAAGTTTTTAGTGCTTCAAAATTAACTGGTTACTTTTTGTCTTTTATTATATTTTATTTTTCTATGGTTAATTTTCTGCCCATTTTTACTTTGACCAGAGGATGCATCCAGAACTAAGTTTTCTAAAATATTAGTCAACTTATCCACTCTTGGGACACAATACCTAACACCCATTGCTTTTAAAGTAGGAGAGGTTTAATTTGGCTCATGGTTCAGGGCTTTCAGTCTTTGATTACCTGGACCAAAGGCAGAAACATCATGAGAGAAGGACATAACAGAGGAAAACTGCTCACCTCATAGTATCTAGGAAGCAGAGCAAGAAGGGAGGATCTGGAGGAGATATGTCCTCCAAAGGCATGCCATCCAGAGACACATCTTCCAACCAAGTCTCTCCACCTAAAAGCACATTCAGTTATTCACTCATCAATGGATTAACCCACTGATGAATATAGTGTCTCCATGATCCAACCATCATTCCAGAGCCCTGCCTCTGAATACATAATGCTTTTAGGGAACATTTTAGATCTAAACTATAATAATCATTTGATACCTTTACTATATCCAATTGCAAACATTATATTTAAATATTTCTTAATAATAAAAAGTGGAAACTAATAATTATAATATCCAAGTCATTTTCATGGTTTTTATATACCTTAAATTCCAGAGAAGTATTTTAATAAGCTTCACAATGGTGTCACTTCCTGACGTTTCCTTATTTTTCTAAAAAATATTATGCATTTCACTGCTTCTGTGTTACATAAAAATATAGTCATCTGCAATTATTGTTTACATAATTAATTGTCTGTTTTTGCTTTTGTTTTTGTTTTGCCGGTCTAGAATTTTAGTCAAATTTCTACTTCAGTTTCTGTGCTTTGTCTGCTATATATCTTTTTTGCTCATCCTACTGCATAAATTTAACTGCACTTTCAAAAATTTTTATTACAGTTCTTAAGAGAGTAATTAAATCACTCACAGTATCCTTGTCCTCATTATTAACACGTTATCTTTTATTTTTCCCAATAATTTTAGTCCATAATTTTCAAAATTCTTGGATTTGAGGTGGAAGGATGACTAATCAATGAGAAAATTTATGAAATATTAGGGCCCATTTAAGGGCAGTATTCGGTTAAGTTTACCATTGCTGGTAATGATATGTATTCAGCTGAACAATACATTTCATGTTGAAATTTAAAGCATTCCACTTATGTATGCTCAATTAGTTCAACATGAAAATATCCTTCCTAGCAGATCTGTCCAAAAAGGATTTGAAAATATCAAGTCGAATGTGAGTTCGATTCCTGGTACCAAAATAAAAAGAAAGTATCAAGTCATTGAATTTTCCTCCTATGGTAAAAGTTGACTGCAGATGGCTACATAACTCTTCATAGGGTATATTTTGTTAAATCATGCTATTTTATCATTTCAAAGTGTTTTACATTCTGGTTGCATGATATACTTATATATAGACAGAGATACTGTATTTTATGATTTTATATATCTATTTATCTATCTATATGTAATTTCCTTGAAAATACTGTATGACATGCATGCTTAAATGTAGTCAAATTCCCAAGAAACTTTTTTCTTTATTTTTAGATATTTTATTTAGCCAAAAGCTTCCATATGCTAGTATTATTTATTTTCTACCTAGAATGAAGGCTAATGGACTTCGAGTAGCTCACAAATTTATAGAAATAGTATGTAAATTCACAATGCATTGGGATAAAATTTACATTAGCAATGTGTAATATAGAATCAAAAATAAGGAAGGTTTCACAGAGATGGCTTCGATTTGGACAGGAAGAGACACTGGAAAGTGATACTTTATATAAAATTTGCATAGACAAAGTAATAAACATTTGAGTGCTTTTTGAACATTGACTGTGTTACAGCTACCATGATACTGAAGATATAATGGCATACCAAGTTGTTAACTTTGAGAATAAAAACAGAGAATTAATAATAAATCAGATACAGTGACATGTAACATGACCATATATAGACTATAAAATAAAAAAGAATACTAATAAAGTTGCATAAGATAAATAGGATGAGGTTACAATGCAAGATGATGAGAGATAGTTGGCAGAAGATTTCAGATAGGAGAAACATTTCCCTAGATTTTAAATAGCAATTTTCTTGTTCTTTAGATATTAGAGAAGAGGGGAAGGCAGGCATTCACATACATTTGGTTGATTTCCTATTTCAAGAATCACTGCTTAATTATTAAACCAATCTCAAGAAATAGATATAATTGTTATCAATTTATCAGAGATGCTCCAGTTTGAGAGTGAGTTTAGATAAATTGCTCTTGTGTATACTGCTTGGCCACTAAATAGTGAAGGTCCGAAAGGAACCTGGTTTATCTATCTGGGAAGCTGATGTCAAAATACTAGTTCCAAAGAGAGGACCTGGGGCTCTGGTGCATAGTAATTTGCTACTTAAACTAATTGGTAAATAGAGAAGAAAAACATTTATGGTAGCGTTGGAAGAAATATGATAATTTCCATATAAATAAATTCTAATCTTTAACTTCATTCATCCAACATAATTTTTTGAGTTGCTATTGTTGTTGTTGGCTGATTTTTGTTATTATAAAGAGTGGTAGTAGCAGGAAGTAGAAGAGAATACATGTATTAGCCTACTTACTACTCTGAAGTAAAACTCATTGCCATAGTTTCGATCTGTAGTATTCCCCCAAAATGTTCTCGTGTTCCAAGGTGGAGCTTTTGGAAGGTGATTGGACCATGGAGAGACCACACTCATTAGTGGATTCATAGTTAACTGTGCTATGAGGAGGTGAGCTCTGATTGGAAGACTGTGGCACTGAGGCTGTACCTTTGGAAAATATCTCTCACTTTCCAGCTCCTCCCCTCTCTCTCTGCTTTCTGGTTGTGAGGAGGTGAACAGCCTTCTTCTACTGTACCATTTGACTGTACGCTTCTGTCTGCCATCAGCTGATCGTGGACTGAATCTCATGAACCAGGAGAATCAAACTAAACTCCTTTGAATGGTGGGTGTCAGACATTTTGTCTCAGTAATGGGACAGCTGGTTATTGCACTGGTCTAATTGTATGCTACCCTTTGGATAATTTTATATTTGTGTCTGAATTTGTACTTATCCTTTGTAAAAATGTTATCTATCAAAGAGTAGGAATTATCACCTAAATCTCAACCATTATAATCAAACATGCAATCAGTATTTGTTTGTTTTTTAAGAAAATGTGAAAATTTTAAATGAGATTGACAAAAACACATAAAGAATGCAAAATTATTTCTCTTAAAATATAACTTTAATAACATACTGGAACTTACAATTATGCACACATTGCTTTGCGATATATTGCTAGGAAGTAAAATTATTTTAGTATTTAGCTCAAAGGTGATAATTCACTTTTAAGGATGTATAATTTATGATATAAAAGGGTTTAATATTTATAACACTCATAAGTAATAATGAGGTTTCTCCCCTGACACACACACTTTCTTTGCCAGATTTGAAAATGTTTCATTCGAAATGCATTTTGCTATAAAAGAAAGTGCACTTTTGAAGCTTTTGCCAGTATAATTAATGTCATTGCACTTAAATGCATCAACAAGCTCAAATTGATAGAGCTTGTATGATGAAAAATAGATAATTTTTATTATCAGCAACTTCCTTTAGTGAAAAAATTAAGAGTTATGAGTTAAATGTTCTCATATAAACATATTTATCAAAGGGCAGGGACAATTTGAAATGAATTTTTTGCTTTTGATACAAGCAAATAAAAGATAAAGCAATGACTCTAAAGAAATATGATAGACACTTTCTTTAATTAATTTTTCAGCCTTTAGAAATGTATTAAAATTGTAATGGTCTCTGGCTAAAAAGGTGGTGATCCTATTTTTTAAAAAAAATAGTAATTTAAAAATAGCTAAATTATATCTTAGCAATACTTAAGCACATTTTAAATCACTCATAACATAGTACAATTATTTTAAGATCATATCTTCAGTATTTTACTCATTTGTCTATAAAATTTTATGTCATTAGAAAATAGCATGTGTGCCCTTTGATAATTAAACATTTTCTACTACAACATATCATATTTTCAGAATTTTATACTTTCTTCATATATTTAAAATTCCATCATAGCGCACAAGTAATGGGAAGTAATATTTTTAGGAGAATAAAAGCTAAATTATAAGTAAAATGAGTTACTTCTTGTTTATAGAGCTTTTCCTGAGTTGCTGGATCAACTTTACAAATATGATTAGTTTTTCTGGGTGTGTCACAGAACAATGACTGACACTGAAACTAATCCTATGAGAATAACGTTGTCTGAAGTTCACATTACTTTCATTTTATATTCTTATGGAACCTTTGAAGCTATAGTCCAAAGTCATTATTTTCCCCTATTTTCAGCATGGATCCTCTGCAAATGTAAATCATTGATACATACTAGATTTAAGTACATTTTTGCATTCTTCAAAAAATAGGTGTGTGTAAGTATGTGTGTGTTTGTATATTAGGATATACACTCATTCTAGTACTCTACCATGAAGTTATTAAAAATATGTATTATATTCACACATATATGTTTTCTACATGTATAATACATGTATATATGTACACAAATGTAAGTGTATTTTTATATGTATAGATATAGATATATTATTCTTGAAAATTACATAGTGGATTACTTGAGAAATAAATTAATCCCTAAATATATGCAAATTCATAAAGCATAATATATGCATGCACATATTTACATATTGTATCTTAATTCCTCTTTTTTATATGTGAGCAAGCTCACACATCTGCTTTCCCCTTTCCCACTTTCATTTCTCTCCCACTTGTGT
>RJWM01006220.1:11777-85960 GCA_004363535.1 Dasyprocta punctata | reverse complement strand
GCTTTATGTTTTGCTAGAAAATGCACCAGCAGCTGAGGGACTATACTGGTGGCATAAGACACATCCACCAGGGAGAGGTTGGTGAGAAAGAAGTACATGGGAGTGTGGAGTCTGCTGTCCAGTCTGATTAGAAGAACAATGAGGAAGTTCCCCAGCACTGTCACCAGGTACATGATCAAGAACAGTACAAAGAGTGAGATTTCAGTATCCCAGTCACTGGATAGGCCAAGGAGAATAAATTCACTCACCCGCGTCTGGTTATCTGTTCCCATCAAAAACAGTTAATCTGCAATCAAAGCCAGAAATAGAAGTTGATGTTTATCAAGAGCCGTAAAAATATCTTTTTGTAAGTATATCTTAATAAGCCAGTCAACTCTGGTTAGGAACTGCAGATCATGCATTGGCTAAGAAGATATCTTGAACCTAGTATGCTTTATATATCTACTTTGTATCGGAAAGACAGCGAAGTACCTTGATGAGGTCATGATCCATTATCAGGGATGTAATGCATTGCAATTTCAATAGCTCTACCATTTTACTAACTGACCTCAGATTCTGAGGTAGGGAAAAATGGTATGTGACAGCAGTAGGTAAAATCATACATAATTAAGAAGAATGCGAGTGGGAAATTAAAAAATTATCTTCAGTGCATCGAGTAGGCCCTACTCAGTGAAATGTATAAATCTAAATCAACAAAAGATTTGAAAGAAATAAGGATCTGGAATCAGGAAACCTAGGTTTAAAACGTGATTTTGCTAGGTAGTGTTACTACATTGGTTCAGAGATAAATTTTAACATATAAAGAGTACAATAACACGCAGCAGCTCAGATGTAGATAGCATATGAGGAAAGTTCTTTTGAACTGTTGACAGTTCAAATATATAGATGTGTCCCACATAATAAAGATATACACATGCACAAATTTCTCAGTTTGGGAGAGAAAATTTTGCTATATATTTATCATTCTAAAACTCCTTGTTTCACATCTGGAATGACCAGTGTCTATTTTCTGGATTCATGTCCTATTATACATGCTGCATATGTTTGTTAACAGTAACACGACTTTTGTTTTATAGTAGATAAATCAGCAAGCAGGATTACTGCTTCAACTCTGTACCAAACAAGTAGTTTCAGTAATGCCTATCTCCTGCAAGGACTGGATATCACATGCAAGTATGTTTTTAGGGACTCTTTGCTAACACGCTCCTCAATATCTCACCTTTTTTTCAACAGTCCCTCCTTTGTTTCTCTATCCTGATACTTCAACCTCCACTTTTGTTGTGTTTGTAAAATAATATCAGCCTGGGAAAATATCAAATTGGCTCAAAAATACCTAAAGTTAAATTCTAAACTCTTAAAAATAGTTCATTTTTTAAAAATCTATAAAATGTTCCTGAATATTCTACAGGTCTGTATCTGAGTTAGACATTTTCCCCACTAATTTGGAAAACATGTTTAAAATACCACCTTTGCTAGAAGTGTCAGTATGAATATTAACTTTCCCTGAGCAGATTCAGCAATTGTAGGAAAAGACACAGAACAAATTGCTGTTGCATCACGAGATGCTTCCTGGAGCATGGGTAAGACCATAGCTCGCTGTGCTCTTCTTGAACGCCGTCCATCCCTGCTACAGTCCCGTCTCGTTACAATTGAGTGACAGTGCCGCATCCTAGACACAGCATAAACTTCGCAGCTCATCAGCTTTTGTTTGAACCCACATCGCTTGGCCTGGAGCAAGTTATTTAGTCTCTTTGAGCTATAACTTTCTTCATCTTCGATATGTGCATAATATTGGAAAAATGAAAGGGTCTCTGGGAAAACCAAAGTTGAAGGATTACAGTGCCTGCAAGAAGACCCGGACAGGCAGGTGCCCATTATTAAGTGATGATAATTAATCCTGATTTCATGCTTTCGATCTATTTTGGAATCCCCTTTTCACTAATTACTCCTCTTTACCAACTTCAGATTGATTTATCTCCAGAGTGATTCCTCCTTCTTTATAAAAAATAGATAGATAGATAGATAGATAGATAGATAGATAGATAGATGTGTCCCACATTATAAAGATATCCACATGCACAAATTTCTCAGTTTGGGAGAGAAAATTTTGCTATATATTTATCATTCTAAAACTCCTTGTTTCTCATCTGGAATGACCAGTGTCTATTTTCTGGATTCATGTCCTATTATACATGCTGCAGGTCATGTAAATTTCTACTCTTGTTAATCAATAAAATTTGAAAATGTGAAAGCTATTTATAATCTTCTATCATTAATTCCAGAGATTCCATTGTATCTTTCTTATTTATTTTTAACAATACTGTTTAACAAATATATTTCTAACAGTACTGTCTATTCCTTGAAACTCTCAACTCTGTATTATATTTCTCTCCTGCTTTTCCTTCAGTCTAATTTTCAGCCCTGCATTTTTAAATATATTCCCTGAAACCTCTACTCTATTGCTGTGAGCATTTCCTAAGATTCTGTGCTCCCTAAGTGTTCATATGCTTTATTAAGCAACTTCATAAATGTTTCCTAAATATCTCACTAAAAATCATGTTCTCCACAGACTGGGATTTCTCCTGAGCTTATTTCTATCAATAGAACTAGAATGTTCCCATTTCCTCAGTGATTTCTGTTTTGTTTTTTCTTCCTTTCACTCATTCCACAAAATAGATTATTTTCCTTTGTTTCTTTTAATATATATCTCTCCCTTCTTTCCCTTACTGTTCATGCACACTTATCCTCTATGTCTCCTCGCCATTATGGAATACAAGAAATTATGTGTTGATTTCCCTGGTGTAAACTCCACTCACTCCAAACATTATACACTTTATTTCCAAGTTAATCGTGCAGAATACAAATGTATTCACATCATTTTCATGTGCAAATGTGTCTACAATGTCTATGTATATGCAGAATTAAGTTAATCTTGGACAGTAAGGTTTTCATACCATCTATAATCTAGTCTTACCTTAGTGCTTGTTTTGAGTTTATTAACTGTAGCAATTTTTATCTTGATGTGTGTTTTACAGAAAAAATTCTAGTGAATTAGCTTCCTAGCACTTCAATATCTTTTACTGATAGGTTAGCT
The DNA here is from genome assembly GCA_004363535.1 of Dasyprocta punctata. Classification (NCBI taxonomy): domain Eukaryota; kingdom Metazoa; phylum Chordata; class Mammalia; order Rodentia; family Dasyproctidae; genus Dasyprocta; species Dasyprocta punctata. Next base: position 82,866 of record RJWM01006220.1, on the reverse strand, counting down.
AATGATTCTTATCCCATCAAGATTGCAATTTATTTCTGAAGCCAATTATCTTGATTATAAAATGATTTATATGCAAATATATATATTTTTTTCTCTCTATCATATTTGGACTCACATTAAGGAAAACAAGAATATCATTTGCAGTTGAAAAGTCAAGTGGAGGAAATATGCTGGCCAGATTATTTTAACACACCTTCAGTTAACACTATCTTCATATTACTTCAGGCTCACCTTCCATCTAAATATAATTGTTTACACCCTTACTTTGCAGTGAGTGGAACAGATTCCCAGTAATGAAGTTTATGCATAACTTCTCATCTTAGGAAACTAGAGCTTGGTCTTTTCAGCTGTAACTAACTTGTAGCTTCTATATCTCTTACTAAACCTGTGTATTTCATTGAAGTAAAAACACTTTACTGGGTGCTGGGTATGGTGGTGCATGCCTGTAATCCCAGCACTTGGGAGGCTGAGGCAGGAGGATCCTTGTGAATTTGAGACCAACCTGGGCTACAAAGTAAGCTCAACTCCAGCCTGAACTGCATAGCGAGACCGTGTCTCAAAAAAGACAAAAATAAAATAAAATAAAATAAAATAATAAAGCCTAAAGGAAAGTGTGAGGAATATTTGCTGTATTTATGTGTACAAACATGGAAACAGAAGCTTTTTAGTGCAGCATAGGCCCACAATGCATAGCTCTGTGTTCAGAGCACATTTGTATTAAACAATGAACATAGCTTAATCATTGCTATTGAACCCTTCCTCCTATCCAAATCTACTTTATGTTCTTCCCGCAGTGTTTGTTCAACTCCAGGTATTTAACCCGTTTGCCAGGCATCTAATGCTCCTATAAATAAACAAAAAGTCCTATCTTGCATTCTATGGATAATATTCTCACATTCAACAAGCTTCAAACCATACCTCTCTACATGCTTTAAAATGTCTTTGTCTACTTAAAAATAAGCAATTCAAGCTGCCAGCTCAGAACAGAGGATTAAAGAATAGTACATCTTTGCTGTTCACCTTCTTAAAATAAGCATGATAAAAGAAGTGTTTCCTTTGCCTATGTTTTATGAATTTCAGTGAATTAGGATAGGTACTATGACAGTAATGAATAAAACACAGTATACAGTAGAATTAAAAATCTGTTGGGTCAGGGGGATAGCTCAGATAAAGGGTTGTATGTGCAAGGGCCTGGATGAATAGGGAGGAAGGGAGGAAGGAGGAAGGGAGGAAATAAAGAATAAAACATTCCCATTCAAAGAGTTCATGAAAAATTACTAGATCCTTAAAATTCTATCACTGAAGCTTGACATTTATTATGCTTAAGTTGAGCATTGTTTTTTTTCTATGAACTATTTAACAATTAATACTAAATGAGAGGTTAAAAATATAAAGTACCTAAGCTTATTGTGAACTAGTAAATAAGCTTGCAGTGGCCCTTTAAAATCAGTCAGACCCAAAAATGGACGATTTAATGTGAATGACATGAAAAGTGTTGAAGTGAGAGAAGAGGTAAAGACAGCAAACAGAATTTCTTGGTTAAAATATTACATTTATTGGAATTGCTAAATCAAGCTAATTAACATATGCATTACTTTACTTAGTATCATCTTTTTGAGAGAACACTTGGAAGGCTGCAAAATACATACAATTTTCATTTGTCAAGCAAATAAATGAAAAAACATTACCCTTGTTTGTTCTTGCTAAAAGTACCTCCACGTGCCTTCTGCTATGAATCAGTGATTATTCAGTGCAGCAGATATCAAGACCTCATTGTTCTTCTGTCTATGACAAAGAAACAGACAAACACCAGTTGTTCAGTTTCTTCACACAAAACATTTTCCATGACACAATACACTTAATTTTTTTGTTGTTGTTTTTCTGGGAATTGAACTCATAAACTTCCACTTCCTAGGCAGATGCTGTGCTGCTGAGCTATATCCTTGACCCAATACATCTAATTTAAAAGTAAAATTTCAATCAAGCATGATTTTTTAAAATAAAGCTAATCCATCCATTCCATGGAAATTGTTATATAATTCTCTTTAAAGATAGTCTAAATTTTAATAAGCTAAATGTTATTTTTCAACTTACTGTATCTTGGTAAATGAACTTATGGTCTTTTCTATTTTTCAATTTTTTACCATCTTGTAATATCTTTAACTGAAAATATATGCTTGCTGAAGAAATGAGGAGTGTGGAATTCACACAACCATATGAGCTCATATTAAAATCTGGATTATCTTCCGTTTGGATGGGGTAGAGAAAATTTTATGATCCTGCCTCCCTTTCCCCAGCGTGGCTTTTAACCTTTTACCTTTGAGCCAAATAACTTCACAGCATTCTCTGTAGTTTCCTGCACCAGGCCTGCCTTTCAGAGACACACTTCTACTCTAAAACTATTCTTTTCTCCCTTTATCTTAAAAGGAATAGAAAGAAAATCTAGGCCTTAATTTAAGTTAAACATATTTCCAATAGTAAATTCTCATGCAATAATTTTGGTAGAATTTACCATTAACATCTGGATTTTAGAACCATGAAATTAAGCATCCTTCAACTAGTCTATTATAATTTACCAATATCTGGAGTGTTGATGAGAATCCCATTAATGCGGAGCTCCCAAGCTGAATGCTTGAATGGGTATATTTCCAACAAACTCTTTAAATTTTCAATTTTAAGTTTTCTTTAGCCTCTGCGTACTGCAGCCTCTGCATATCCCTGCGCTAATAGACATACACACACACACACACAAAAAAAAAAAACCTTGCAGGAAGTGTAAGCAACTGCTCGTCAAGAAAAAGATGAGAGCTCTGATCCACAGGTAACTCAACCAAATATCACAGAAGTGTTCACTACAGGGATGGCACACAATAGAGACAACCACACATGATCTCGGAGATGCTGCCTGATGCAGCTTTTCTCTGTGCTCTTCCCCAGCCTTTAACTCTATCCCATCTACTTGCTGCCCATTGACCTACACTCCTAAACACTTACCTCTGCAAAGAGGGAAGCAGCCAGGGCTCAGCAATTCACTGTCATTCTCCTGCCCAACTATCAGAATTAAAACTTTGCTAGACAAATTCCCCTGGAAAGCAGGTCAAGTAGTATAGTAGATAGAGGGAAAACCCAGACAGAGAAAGGCACTAAATGACCTTGGGACTTGCACCAAGAGAACAGAGAAAGAAAGAGTTGACAGGCAGAGTACAGAGAGAACCACGTATACAAAGCCAAACTGAGGTGAGGTGATCATCCCTCTACACCTCCAATACAATAGAGGGGAAGCATAAGGGGGGGAGTCCTTATTAACTTTGAGGAAAGCTCTTAATCATAATATATATATATATATATATATATATATATATATATTAGGGTATCCAGGATATCCACCCTAGGGTCACTATACTCATCCTATAATTATAGTGTACAGTAGATATCCATATACCCCTTTATTAACTTTAAGCAAACCATGAATAAGGCACCCCATTGCCTACTCACTACCTACCCAGAAGATAAGGCCTTGAAAAGTAGGTCAAGGACAAGTAAATGGACAGAAAGAAACTGTGTGTAGACCACCAGAAGACATGACAGTACCTGGAAGCCCAACCTAGCTATGGCAAGTTCCAGATAAGGGGAAAGGGTCTTTGATCCATCCCCATAAAAGCAACCAAGAACAAAGACCATCTTTCTGGAGCTCCCTACCCTGATTCTTTCTTATCAGAGTAGCTATCTGTCTCCCCTCCGCTTTCCTTTTCCTCTTTGCAAATAAACTGTCTTTCTTTTCTTATACTTTGACCTGCTAATTTTTTCCTAGAACTGAATTTATGAATCGCAGTGAACTGCCTGTGGCAGCAGAACTGGATGCTCATCCCCTAGATACAACACGTGTCAATTCAAGGGGTGCCCTGTTGGATAAAACCTACATCGACCGTGAAAATCTAATCTGAAACACAGTAGCCCCTAGAGGAGAATATTTGGCCAATATTATCTTTCATTCATTAAACTGATATTTCCCTAGAGCTGAGAGTTAATGACCCAAAAATTCCTTTCCTTGGAAATTTCGTGTATTCATTTTATAAAATGCCTTTGCATCTTAGTCATATTTGGCTTTTTTATTGAAGTCTTTCACAATCTAATCTGGGAAAAATAAAGTCCTACATAGAGAAGTAGCACGTGAAGGTAAAAAAAAACACGGTGTACAGATATTTTCTTTCATGTTTGTTAAAATAAACTAGAACCTTACACATTAAGTCATTCATGGAAATAGAACTTCCATTTAGAGACAGCTTTATCTGACCTGTGGCTGCATCCCTGACAGGCATGCAGACCGCATGAATCATCCTATAATTACAGTGTACAGTAGATATCCATATACCCCCTTATTAACAGTATTTCCTCATCTTATCATTTGGACAGAGAACATTAAGGCCATTTCGGTGGGTGATATAAAAATGATTTTCTATTCTCAGCAGGCAATTAATTTTTTTTCTTTAGGGTCTAGTTGTCTACTTTCTTTCTGGATTTGGTTGTGTGATTTCTCGCATAAAGTGTCCAATTATTGAGACCAGTGTCTCAAACAAGTTCAATCTTGAAATAACTTTTGGTGTCATTTATTATTATGATTTCATTCTGCAAATGCTTACCTGCTTTAGAGCTTTTGGGCCCTATAGATAAGACCAGAATATTCCTTTGCAGCATAATTCCCTTCCCATGGAATTATTGAGAAATCTGTTCCTCTCCTCAAAGTTCCCCTGAGTGTTTAGCTTTTGGAAAACAGAATTACTGACTACATTTGTTATAATAGGATGAAAAGATTGCATTCATGGTCATCAAGACTCTAGCATATCAGAATAGTACAGCCCCATTCCTGCAAAGCCTGTTTAAAATCTGTTACACCCACAATTCACTCTTCTATTGAGAACTCTCAGATATTAATCAGCATCTGAGAAAATGCACTTATCTGCTTTGATATAGGTAGAAGCTATATTTTAAAGAGTGTGTCCCACCAACAAAATGATGTATGATAGAGGTTAAAAATTTTCTATTCCTTTGGCTCCAGGGTTCACAAGTCACCTGATACTAGATTATATTGTGAGGGAAACTGAGAGGAAATTCGTGTGTCCTCAAGCAGGCCCACATATAGACCTGAGGAAGTGGAGTGAAGGCTGTGGCAACGTGGGGCTGCCAGATTCCCCAAGGAGCTTCATGCATTAGTGTTAATTACTATCACCATTCCCAATTCTCCAAAGGAGGACTTCTATGCTGCCCTTCTCCTTATGGAAAGCTACACCTCTCGTCTTTTCAAAGTGCCAATGGAGATTTAAGTAACTCTAAAAGGTCATGGAAGCCAACTTCATGAGGTTTTAGAATGTTCTTTTAGAGACCACCCCTGACTTTAGCACTTATACTCCTAGTGAGTAGTGGTCCTGAATCCTTACTTGGTGCACCAAGTCTATTTCCATCTTTGGTTGTAGTACCTCCTTATGTCTCCTGTAGGCAAGTGAGTTGTGATTCAAATCCCAGAGTTACTGATAAAGAACACAAGCATTGCAATTGTTGGTGGATATCTAAGTGTATTTTAATGATGCCATTTTTCTTCTCAACAGTATCATCAATTATATTAACGTTTTGCTTAAGATATAAGAGTCAAAAAGGTCTACATGAAGAGAGCCTTTTTATGTACAGAGAGGAGGAAAGTAAAGTAAAAGATCTTTCAAAATCCTTGACAGAGAATTGTTCATTGTGTTACCTGTTTAAATTTTTAATATTTATGAAAAAAGAAACACTTTTCAATTTTTTGGCATATTTTTAAGGTCTCACAAATGTTTTAAGTGAATCATTTATCCATTAATCATTCATCTACCAAATCAAATGTCCAGTAACACTTCCATCTATCTGTCCACTTTTTTACCTAATTGTCTGTCTTCTCATTATCTACTCATCCTTTCTTTTATCTGCTCATTCAGCTATTGCTGAACTCCATCACTCATATACCAACTCATATATTTCTTAAATATCTATCAATTCTCTACCAAATAGTCTAAGTTAATTCAAAGTATCATATGCCACTGTGATAGCTTGTGTCTAGATGCCCTCCCAAAACCTCATGTGGTCACAGGTGGGGCTTTTCAGAAGAGCGTGGATCTAGGGTGTGTGATGCTGGGATTAAGGTTGCGTGATGAATTAACTAATGGTCAATTTGTAAACCCAGATGAACTGAATCAGTGTGTTCCTGGGGGTGGAAGGCCCAGCTGAGAATTGTTGCCAACAGCACAGAAAGGAGAACTGGAGGGGAAGATGGTATGCTGTTGATTCTCCTGAAGAAGTTTGCCATATTGGCTTTCCTGATATGAATTCAACTGTTCTCATCTTCAGAGGAGCTTGAGTCCTCACTGTCACTGAAGAAGGCTGTGGTTCTTTTCCAGGGAGCTCTGGCCCTTACCTTGAACATTGCTTCCTTGCTCCAATGCAGATCCCTCAGCCTGCTAACACAGACCTTAATCTCACTGACAAAACCTTCTAGCTTCCACCACTGGTCTTTGGACTTTCCCAGTGCAGATCTTTGGTACAGACTTGCTTGAGACATTGTCATAGGCCGTAGGTCTTCAGCTGAACTTGTGTAGGACATTGTCATGGGATCCAGTCCCTCAGCTGGATTCTTTGGGTCTCTAGTGTGTGGACAGATCATCAGACTCTTCTGCATTTGACTATTTGGGTGAACATAAAGTAATCCTATCAATTATATGTTCTGTGTTAAATGCATTCCCTTGTAAACCCTCACTACAACAGGATATGTAATTACTAAATTTGTCTACTAATTGGTTTGCCATAGTTCTGGGTGTGGATAAATGGAAGGCCTGCCCTGGGTATGAGGGGCACCACACAAAGGGCTGGTAGCCTAGATGGATGTAAAGAGACAGAAAGAAGCCAGGCCTGAGGTTGCTTCTGTATTACTTTGTGTTTTGCTGCCCTCTGCCCGCCATGGACTGTTTATCCTCCGTGATGCCCCTCTGTTACCCTGCCTTGAAGCCAGCCCACTATTAACTGAAACCTCCATAAATTGTGAGCTACAACAAATCCTTCTTCCTTTAACTTTGGGTGTTGGGTGTTTTGTCTCAGCAATGAGAAAAGTAACAAAGACAACCACATAAGCACTAATATATTCTTTGATGGTACTATATACTGATACAATAATAACAGGCGTCTTTAATAAATTTTCTCCTATTCCAGGAAATCTGAAGTAAAAATACAGATTGTTCTCACTCCCTCCTCTGATTTTTAAACTTTTATGAAAATAAAAAACATAATGGGATATTTTTTCTGAGGCATGGAGGAAATTTTTCATAACTCAGAGGGTTTTAGTCTCTACAAGTTTTCATCACTGCTGTTTTTCTCTACTTATATGAAGACAACAAAGGTAAATTCCCAAGTTCTAAGCTTCCAAATTTAAAAATGCTAAAATCATAGAGAGAGACAATAGGAGAATCTGTGAGTGGATAAAGAGAAAGTGTTTTTCAAAAGGTATAAAGTTTAAGTTGGATAGGAGGAATAAATCTTAGTGATCTACTGCACGATATGGTAAACATACTTAATAATGCATATTGTGTATTTCAAAACTGAAAAGAGTAAGTTTTAATTTTTAATTTTTAATTTTAAAGATAGTAAAATCCAACAAAACACAACAGAATAAAGTCAATCAAAACAAAGCAGTAGAACCAGTACATAACTTCAGAGAAAGATACTATGAAAACAATAGCTACTATAGCTTATCTTGTTATTTTCAGAATAGTTGACCATTCCATCAGGTATAGTAAAATCAAACCAAAACCAAAACACAATAAAACCAATAAAAACAGAATATAAAATGAAGCAAAAAAAAGAAACAAAAATTAATCAGAATAAAGCAAAACAATGAGAACAATATTGGCCTCAAAGACAAGACAGAAGAAAATCCCCCATATTTGCTACATCGCATACTGTCATCTTCCCAAGAGATGCTCAGACTACTGGCCCCAGGTCTGCAAAATCAACCAAACAATACAAACATTTAGTTACTTTATGTACCTTAGTTGCAATCAAGTTAGCTGGTCCTTGGAACCAGCAGGTTGCTTACTGGGGGCGGGGGGGATGTCCTTGATTCTTAACCCGTGCGCCAGGAGGTGTACAGGAGGCACATCTTTCTCTCCCTGGAGTCCACACCAGTCGCGCAGTCACCAGGAAGGCAGGCTAGTTTTCTTCTGGTTGGAGCATCCCCACCCAACTTGGGGGGTCCTTGAGAGACACATCTTTCTCTGCCTGGAGTCCACACTGGTCATGCAGTCACCAGGAAGGCAGGCTAGTTGTCTTCTGGTTGGAGCCTCTCTGACTTAACATGGCAGGTTCTTGAGAGGCACATCTTTCTCTGCCTTGAGTCCATGCCAGTTGCATAGTCACCAGGAAGGCAGGCTAGTTGTCTTCTAGTTGGAGCCTCCCTACCCAACATAGTGGGTTCTCAAGAGGCATATCTGTCTCTCCCCGGAGTCCACATTGGTCACACAGTCACCAGGAAGGCAAGTTAGTTATCTTCTTGGTGGAGCATTCCTGACCCAACATGGCACGTTCTCAAGAGGTACATCTTTCTCTCCCTGGAGTCTGTGCTGGTGACACAGTCACCAGGAAGGCAGGTTATTTGTCTTCTGGTTGGAGCCTCTCTCTGAAAAGAATAAGTTTTAAATATTCTCCACAAAAATAAGTAGGTCACGTGACAAATATGTTAGTTTGATTTAATCTTTCTCCTATATACATTCATATATACCAAAGCATTGCATTATATTCCATAAAAATGCACAACTATTATTTTGACTATTATTTTTAATAATCTTTTTGTCACTATAGGTAAAACTTGGAAAAATATTCCTTTCATTCAATCTCTGTCATTCAGCAAGTTATATTAAGTATTTGAAAAATCTATTACATGGGTCCTTCCTTTCTATTATTAATGTTAATGGATCTAATAATTTATAGTTTTGCTCATAAGAGCTATTTAATTCAAGATGCTTTTCAAGATGCATTGGACTACATTCAACCTGGAGATATGGAGCCATTTGGTATTTCTAAAAAATAAAATATGAGAATTCCTGGAACATTGTATTATGTAGGCTAATCCACATTCGTCTTTCAGTACAACATTTCATGCTGGCACTGTACAGTCCATGAACATTTGCTTCTAAGTTCATCAAATAAATTTAATACCAAATCTCAATTCAACTCAGTGAAGAGCTTCAAAGTTAACCTCAATCTAATTTTTTTCCTTATGTCTTTCCATGCAAGCCATACTTACTCTGTAATTCTTGCTGTTCCCCAAACAATAAACGTTCTATCTTCTGAAAAGAAAACTAGAAATCAAATTCTGTCTTTGAAGAAACATTTGTGAGCCACACAGTAATATTTATTGTCACTTCATAGCCTTGAGCTCACAAGAAGAGCCAATTAGGAAAAAAATCCCCCATAGTTGAATGACCCATGCAAAGCAAAAGTGATATAGATAAGCTTGAATTTGTTGATACCCTCACGGATAATCACAATGACAACAAAATTCAAATTTGACTCCATTTCTAACTGATTCCTCCCCTTACCCATGCACACACATAATACTATAAGATGAACTGAAGAAACCTGCCCATTGGAAAGTACAATACTATTTGTTTTAGAATCTATTAGTCTGCCTGAGTAATGTTTCAGTTTCTGATAAAATGAAAGATCAGAAAAAAAGTAAGAAAAAACACTGTCTATGCAAAGCAATGAAAAAAAAATCAGAATCACACAGGGATTTAAAATGACGCTTACTAACGAGTTAAAGGATCTAGTGGGAGACATAAACAGCTTGCATAAATGCACAAAAAATTACAGCCAAGAAACAAAAAATATATTAAGTCCAAAAAAATGCTAGACATGAGTAGCACAGTAACAGAGTTAAGGAATGTGTGTCACAATAAAACAACCAAATGGCATAGGATACATCAAAAACATTAACAAAAGTCAAGCAAAAAGAAAAAAATTATAACAATAACTCATGGGGAAAGTAATTTTTTATGAAACTCAAGAATAATTGTATAATTTATGGGGCACAATGTGATATTTCAATACATATATGTGGTACCTATTGTGCACATGGTTAAATTCTTCACATTTTATTTGGATTGCATAAAACAGTGCAGGATACTTAGGCTTTCCTTGGATATTAATAGCCCACTATGTGAATAATATTTAGTTATTTTCTTGTGAGGGTAAAACAAGATTCCATTTGGTCTTTCTCCACTTACTACTTTCAGGACCCACACACATATTATGTACACATTAAGTAGGTCCTGCACAAAAGCATTTTCATTAGCCTTAATAAGAATACTCTCCTGAGCATGTTAATACACAATTATTGCATGTGACTCACATGTAAAAGATACTATTTTAAATGAGCCTTCAAATCTTAAGTTGAATTTTGTTCCCAGTGAGGACATCAAAAACATTTTCAAAATGTGGGTGAATAAAGAATAGTTCCAAGATAAGATCTCTGCATAAGTGCATGGTTATGAACATTATGACAAACTGATTGCTATACACAGTAAAACTGAAATTGAGTAAATATGTAAGCTTCTATTACAGAAGTGCTTATCTCCACTGGTATGTTGCTCATTAAAACACATCCACATCAACACAATCCCTCAGCCTCCTACATATTTTCACCAGGAATACTACAACATGCCTTTCCCTCTTGTCCAGGCAATGCCTGTCATGCTGAGTTGGGTGGAGAACACCAAGGAAAAGCTCTTTTCTCTAGTAATGTTTATGGGCCAGCAAGTTATTAGTCTTGATGTTTAACTAGGGCACTGTGCTAATAGTTGCTGCCAGGCCCCTTTCACCTATTTATTCTTAGACTATAAATCTTGGATTTCAAAATGGGCATTAAAGTGGAATAGAAGAGGCTGGGTGTGATGGGACATGGTTGCAATCCCAGTACATAGGGGCTAGGGCAGGAGGATTGCTGTGAGTTCGAGGCCAATGTGGGCTACACAGAGGGTTCAAGGCCAACCTGAACTACATAGCGAGATCCTACCTCAAAGTAAAATGAAACAAAAAAGCATAGAAGACAGAGATCAACTTCTCTTGAAGGACAGCGGGGCTGGAGTGGGGCTGGATGTAGGTGAAGATGGCCATGCCATAGCACAGGGCCACTACAGTGAGGTGAGAGGCACAGGTGTGGAAGGCTTTCCTCCTCCCCTCTCTGGACTGGATCTTTAGGATGGTGGAGATGATCTGGATGTAGGACAAGAGAACGAGGAAGAAGGGGGTCATCAACAGGACAATGCTAGAAATCATGATGGCCACTTCATTGGAGGAGGTGTCCACACAGGCCAGCCTGACCACAGCTAGGGGTTCACAGGATATATGATCAATATATTTGTTTGTGCACATGGGTAGCTGAAAGGTGATGGCAGTCTGCGTGAGAGAGTTCTTGATTTTTGTTCATGAATTTCCTGCCTACCCATATGTGTTCAAGGTTTCCATCTAATTTTTCTTCCAGCAGATTTAGTGTTTCTCTTCTAATATTTAGATCTTTGATCCATATTGACTTTAGTTTAGTGCATGGTGATAGACATGGATCTAGTTTTAGTTTCTGTCATATGGAAAGCCAGTTTTCCCAGCATCACTTAATAAAGGGGCTATCATTCTTCCAATGTACGTTTGGCCCCTTTGTCAAAGACGAGGTGGCTGAGTGTGTTTGTAGTGGTGGCTGTATCTTCTAATCTATTCCATGATCTTCAGGTCTGTTTTTATCCCAGTATCATGCTGATTTTATCACAGTAGCTTTGTAATATAATTTCAAGTCGGGGATTGTGATGCCTCCTAACTTACCTTGTTGCCCAGAATTGTCTTTGTTATTCTGGGTCTCTTCTGGTTCCAGATGAATTTTAGGGATGATTTCTCTAGCTCTGTGAGGTAGGCAAGTGGTATTTTGACTGGGATTGCATTAAATCTGTTTAATAATTTTGGGGAAATGGCCATTTTCATGATGTTTGTTCTTCCTGTCCATGAACAGGGAATATCTTTCCATTTTCTGAGGTATGCAAGTGGTATTTTGATTGGAATTGCATTAAATCTGTATATCAGTTTTTGGAGAATGGCCATTTGCACAATGTTTGTTCTTCCTATCCATGAACAGGGAATATCTTTCCATTTCTCAAATCCTCTTTGATTTCTTTTATGGGAGTAATGTGATTTTTGCTATATATATATTTTACTTCCTTTGTTAGATTGATTCCTAAGTATTTCTTTTTTTTTTTTTTTGGATGTTACAGTGAAGGGTGTGATTTCCCTTATTTCTCTCTCAGTGAGTTTGTTGTTTGTGTGCAAAAATGCTATTGATTTTTGAGTGTTGACCTTGTATCCAGCAACATTACTGAATTTGGTCATTACATCTAGAAGTCTTTCAATGGATTTTTGGGGGATCATCTATGTAGAGTATCATATCATCTGCAAATAATGATAATTTCACTTCTTCATTTCCTATCCTTATTCCTTTTATTTCTCTCTTGTTTAATTCCTCTGCTAATGTTTCCAGAACTATACTGAATAGGAGTGGTGATAATGGACATTGTCTTGTTCCTGATTTTAGGTTGAAAGTTTTCAGTTTTTCTCCATTTAGTAAGATGTTGGCTATTGGTTTATGATACATGGCTTTTATCAGGTTGAGATAGAGACCATCTATTCTGATTTTCTGTAGGGTTTTTATGATGAATGAGTGTTGGATTTTTTTGAAAGCTTTTTCTGCATCTATTGAGATGATCATGTGATTCTTGTCCTTGACTCTGTTGATATGGTGTATTACATTTATCAATTTACATATGTCGAAACATCCCTGCACTCCTAGGATGAATCCCACTTGATCATGGTGTATAATCTTCCTGATGACTTGCTGAATTCTATTAGCCAGTATTTTATTGAGGATTTTTGCGTCTATGTTCATTAAAGAGATTGGCCTATAATTTTGCTTTTTGGTTGGGTCTTTCTCTGGTTTTGGTATTAGGGTAATATTTGCTTCCAGGAATGAGTTAGGGAGCCTTGCTTCCCTTTCAATTTCTTTGAAGAGTTTGAGGAGTGTTGGCATTAATTCTTCCCTAAACTTCTTGTAGAATGCAGCAGTGAATCCATCAGGACCTGGGCTTTTCTTTGTAAGGTTCCAACTGCATTTTCAATTTCATTAGCTGAAATTGGGTTGTTCAGCAGTTTTACATCTTCTTGATTTAACTTCGGTAAGTCACGCGTTTCTAGGAATCTGTCCATTTCTTCTGTGTTCTCGAACCTATGGGAGTAAAGATTTTTGAAGTAGGTATTGATGACCTTCTGTATTTCCACAGGGTCTGTGGTGATTTCACCCTTTTCATTTCTTATTTCATGGATTTGAGTTTTTTCTTTCCTCTTTTTGATAAGGTTGCCTAGGTGCTTATCAATTTTATTTATGTTTAAAGAACCAACTCTTTGATTCATTAATTCTTTGTATTGCTTTCTTAGTTTTAATTGCATTAATTTCTGCTCTGATCTTTATAGTTTCCTCCCTTCTTTGGGCTTTGAGCTTGACTTACTTTTCTTTTTCTCGAAGTCTGATGTGCAGCATTATGCTGTTTATGTGTGTTCTTTCCATTTTTCTGACGTGGGAGTTTAGTGCTATAAACTTCCCTCTGAGGACTGTTTTCATTGTGTCCCACAGGTTCTGGTAATTTGTATTGGCATTTTCATTTGATTGTAGTTATTGTTTAATTTCTTCTTTACATTCTTCTGTGACCCAATGATTGTTTAGGAGAGTGTTATTTAGTTTCCATGTTTTTATGAGTTTCTTGTCATTATCTTCCAATTTTATTGTGCTATGGTCAGATAATATGCATGGAATTATTTCAATTCCTTTGCATTTACTTAAGCATGTTCTGTGGGCTGGTATGCAATCTATTTTAGAGAATGACCCATGTACACCAGAGAAGAACGTGTATTCTGATATTGTTGGGTGGAACACTCGGTACATATCTACTAGGTTCATTTGTTCACAAGTTTGATTCAGTTCTGTCATTTCTTTGCTGATTTTTTGTTTGGTTGATCTGTTTCTTTGTGACAATGGGGCATTAGAACCCCCATTAGAACTGTATTATTGTTTAATTGATTTTTAATGTCTATTAAGATTTGTCTTACATAGATGGGTGCTCCCATATTTGGTGCCTATATATTTATGATCGTAATCTCTGTCTCTTAAAATTTTCCCCTAACAAATATGTAGTGACCTTCTTTATCTCTTTTGATCATTCTTGGTTTGAAGTTCACATTGTACACAAACAAAAGAGCTACTCCTGCTTTTTTCTGGGCTCCTGTTGCATGGAGTATTGTTTTCCACCCTTCGATTTTTAGTCTGTGCATTTCCTTTTGAGTTAAATGTTTTTCTTGTGCACAGCATATTGTTGGATTTTGTTTATTAACCCACTCTGCCAGTCTGTTTCTTCTTATTGGTGAATTGAGGCCATTTACATTGATTGACGTAACTGATACGTACTGACTTATCATTGTCATGTTATCTTTCTGTTGTTGGTTTTCTACTTTTTCTGTTTAATTGTTTTCCCTGCTTAGTAGTTTCCTTTTGCTGTTGTTCTTGGGACTGTAGTTATCTTTGTCTCTTTCTAGAGTGTCTTTCAGTACTCTTTGTAGTGTTGTTTTGGTGGCCATAAATTTCTTCAGTTGTTCTTTGTTGTGAAAATATCTTATTTCTCCATCAGTTTTTAAAGATAGTTTTGCAGAATACATCAGTCTGGGTTGGAAGTTGTTTTCTTTCACGATTTGAAATACTTCACTCTAAGCTCTTCTTGACTTGAAGGTTTGTGTTGAGAAGTCTGCCATGATTCTGATAGGCTTTCCTCCATAGGTGATCTGTTTCTTTTCTCTGGCAGCTTTTAGTATTCTGTTCTTTAGCTGAATTTCTGATATCCTTATTATTACATGTCTGGGTGAAGATGTATTTTGGTTATGTTAATTGGGGTTCTGTATGCCTCACTTATATGTATATCAGATTTTCTTCCCCTGTTTGGAAAATTTTCTGCTATTATTTCTGCAAATAGTCTTCACAGGTCATTCGTATTGACCCCTGCTCTTTCGTTAACATCTATCAATCTTATATTGTTTCTCTTGGCATCATCTTGCAGTTGTTGAATTGTTTTTTCCTGGATCCTTGTTATTTTTAAGAGATTTTTTTCTTTTGTGATTGTAAGCTTCCATGCTGTCTTCAAGGTCTGAGACTCTAACTTCAGCTTCATTCAAGGGATTTTGCCAACTTTCAATGGAATTTTTAATTTTCTGAATATCCCTTTGAATCTGTTTGATGTATTCTAATTCTCTTATATTGTTCATTCAAAGTTTCCATCATTTTCTTATGTTTTTTCTATTTTTTTATCTTGATCTTTAGATACACCCAGCTTAATGTTTGTCATTTCATTTTTTAGCTGAGAGATTATTTCTGATCTGATTTCCTCTATAGCTTCATGGAGTTGTTTCTTGACTTCAGTTGCTATCATTTCAGAAAGTTTAGTTGTGTGATTCCCAGTGTCTTCTATTTCAGTGACTCTTGGGTTTGTTCTTAATGGGTTGGAGGACTGAGGCTGCATCTTGCTCTTTCATTTTGTCATTTTCCTCTGGGACTTGTGTGGCTCGCCAGATAGCCTCCTAATGGATTGCACTGGAGTGCTGAACTGCATAGAACTTCAATCCTCCAATATCCCCATGGCTAACTGAAACACGCCCCCAAACTATGGTACCAGAGCCTTGTGTTCTGTGGTCTGTGAGACTGGGCATGTGTTCCCCTGGTGTACTTTGTTGGGTTGCTATGGGATGGTGGGCTGGGCAGAGCTTGTATCCTCCCTGCAGTTACCAGGGGCACACCGCCTGGAGCATGTCACCAGGGCCTAGAACCTAGGTGAGTGGAGTTCAGAACCTCCGCAACTGAGGTGGCTACCAGAGATGCACTCCCAGGGTATGGTGCTGTGGCCTTGCACCTGGCTGGGTGGAGTTCAGAGCCACCAGGACCCAGATGGCTAGGCAGAGCACACGCCCGGAGTGTGGCACCTCTGGGACCTTGCATCTGTCTGGGAGGAGTTCAGAGCTTCTGGAGCATGGAGCTAGCCAGAGCATGCCCCAGGCATATGATGCAAAGGCCTTGCTCCTGACTGGGCAGATTTCTGAATCTCCAGGACCTGCCTCATGACTAGCTGGGCTGCCTTGCTTTTTGTTTTAATTTGTGTTTCTCATATAAGAGAAACTATGAGATATATAAGCTTTTGTGGCTAATTTATTTCACTTTACATAATGGCCTCAAGGTGCATCTATTTTCCTACAAATGACTGTTTATCTTTCTGTATGGCACAACAGTACTCCAATGTGGACTACATTTTCTTTATCCATTCATCTTTTGATGGATGTATAAGTCTCTTCAAAGATTTAGTTATAAATTGTCACGCTATAAACATGGGTATGCATATATCATGGATGCCTTTAACTCTTTCATGAAGATACCTAGAAGGGGAATAGCTGAGTCATATGGAATTTCTATTTTCAATTTTTGAGGAATCTGCATACTGATTTCCATAATATTTGTTCTAGTTACATTCCCACCAACAACACTGAAGTGTTATTTTTTCCTCTGTAGCCTTGAATGCATTTGTTACTATTTTATTTCTTGCCATCTAGCCTCTCTAGTATTCCAAGATGTTTCCTTATAAGCCCATTTCAGCCTTACCTTACAGGGAATATTGAAGGTAATGTCATAGCTAGATTACCCAAGATGAGGTGGAAATGAAATAGTGACCAGCATGTAGACCTTGATGCTACCTTTACATTTCTATTAGCTGGGGCATCCAGTCAGTGGTGCCAGCTGATGTAATAGTGCATCCACAAAGCTTAACTGGTTGCCTGTAGAAGCACAGTGGAAGTTTAGCCTAGCTTAAATCCATGACAGTTAGCTAGTCTCCACATTCAACCTCAGAGCCACCTCTCCAAAGACATTGTTCAGGCAAAGAGACACTTTTCTGCACATGTCACAGAATTATAGAGGCTAGACCTACTTAACCCTGAAAGTCGAACAACAGCTCCACTCAGCCAAAAAGGCCACCCAGCAATTCTGCCTAGGCATAGAGATTCCCATATCCACAGAGATAAAAAAAAAAATAAAAAACATGGGTTCAATATCTTTGACCTAAGAGGATAAACACCTGCTCAACTAAGCAAAGCTCTACTTCAAAGCTCCACCTGAAGAGATAAACAATCTTCAGTGGTGCAGTGCTAAGGGGCAGCTATTTTCCTACTGTGTTTTTATGAGACCACATGAAAAAGCTAGAAAAATAAAAGGAACAAGTAGGAATAAGGCAACAGAATGGTTTAAAAATGAAACATAGATGATGTCACTCTTTATCTCTCCCACCAAAGACTGAAACGACATAATTCTCAACAAGATTCAAAGTTACCAGTGACCCACCTTTTCCAGCCACACATTCCAAGTACACATTTAGCTATAAACCCATCAGTGGACTAATCCCCTGGTGAGTATCCTGCCCCAGTGATCAAAATGTTCCTCCAAAAGACCCACCAATGAGTACTTGAGGCTTTGGGGGATCATCTAGACATAAACCATAACAGTTTGCTATGATTTTTGTTTAAATAAGAGTAACTATTTACCCTTGAAGTTCCATGGTCTTCCATGCTAGGTTTATAAATAGTGTTAACTGGGACATAGGAAAATCCTATGCGCAGAAGCAAAGCACAAGAAGTTAAGTGCTTCTTCCATGCTAGTGAAAATTATTGAAAAATGGGGGAGATAAAATGATGTTAGCTGCTGAAGACTTGAATACACCTCTCTGAGTAATCAGTAGAATAAGTACGCAGAAGATGTATAAGGATAAAGAACATTTGTAGTACTATGAAACAGCCCAATCCAATTGCCATTTACTGAATGCCCCATTCAGCAGTAGAACATGTACATATATTCAAGTATACAGAGAACATTAACCAAAGCAGACTATGTTCTAGACCATAAAACAAAATTTGAAGTTAAAAACAAAGCATATTCTCTCCCAATAACAAATTTAAGTAGAAATTTGAAACAGAAAGTAATATGTAAAATATTCAAATATTAGAAAATCAGCAAATTAAGCAAACTGCTCCTACGTGATTGATGAGTTACAGGGGGAATCTAAAGAGAAATTTTTAAATGTGTTAAATTGAGTGAAAATGAAAACAAACATGAACATTTCTGAGAGAACACAAAATGCTCCTGAGAGAGAAGTTTAGAGCATTAAAAGCATGTATTAGAAAAGAAAATAGGTCCCAAATCTGTCATTGTAATTTCTAACTTAAGAAATAAGAGAAAAGGCAGATTAAGCCCAAATGAGCAGAGGGAAAACAAAACAATTTTGTAAAATCACTTCCATAACAGAAGAGCAGGCAACATTTAAGAACAGATTCTAGGAAGCACACATTATTATGATACCAAAAAAACGAGACTCTGTCATGAAAAGAAAAACTGCAATTCAAAATCTCCAAAGAACAAAAATACAAAACTCATGAACAAAGTATCAAGTAATTAAATCATGGATTGTGAAATTAGATGAGTATCTGAAAATTAATCAATGTAGTTCACCATATCAACGGATTAAAGAAAATACATGATTGCTTCAGTAGATGTGTATCATTTAACATCTATCTATAATAAGCACTTATTAAATAATTTATAGACAGATTCTTCTTCAACCTGATGCCAGGTACAAAAACATCTCTATAGTTATTATGTTTAACACTGAATGCTGTGGCATTTAAATTTTATTGTCAGTTTGGCTAAATGAAGAGACTCCTGGAGAAGTATTTGGCTCAAGGGCCTGCTATAACCTTTGGTAGGTTGGACCACTGATGTACATAGTTGAAAGTGCTACTAGGAAGTGGCACTTAGTTGAAGGTGGGTCCCTCAGTGAAGGAATCATGGGATGTGCAGAGAAGGGTCACAGACTCTATGACCACAGGAAGGGTCACAGAAATGAAGATGTAGCATCTTCAAATATTTTCCTCCCTGATATGTCTATGTACATTTGTATTTTGGATAAGGGATTATTTTCCTTCTCCTTTCCCTCACTACTTTGTTTGGGTTTGCTCATGAGGAGTATTTTCCAGATTAGTCCAGAGTTAAAGAATATCCACATAGGACTTTAACAGTCTAGAAAAGAATGGAATTTGTTTAGGAAATCCAGTCTTGGAGATGACACAGGTGGTGAATTCTAGTTGTGCTTTGTTTCAGATGGAACTTTTTCAGACAGAAGGAGTAGTTAATGTAAGTAAACACATTGATTCGGAGTAGACAAAGGGGTGAAGACAGCATGTCATGATCCACTTCTTTTTTGCTCAGTGTCTAATCTTTCATGGTTGAGGTCTCCAGTCTCAGGAAATATTCAAATATTCTCAGCCCTCCTGGCATCAAGGAGCAGGCTCTTTCACTGAGATGCTTTCCTGCCAGAATTTGGCATAAGGACTATGGATGCAAAGAGGGAGTAACTGCCTAGAATTAAACTCAGTTCCCAGAATCTGAAATGGCAACACTTCTAGTGATGCTCAAAGCACTGGGAACACTGCACTGTTTGTGCCTACAGGGGACTACAGCGATGTCTTCATAGAACCATCTGTGAAGAATGATTTATGAACATTTTTCTCAACATTGGCCAACTCCACATCTGATTCTCAGAGGTTAAATGAGCTACTTAACATCTTTTACTAAAATGCATATTATGCTTAAAGTTTGTATCTGTTGCTTACAACTACAGTATTAGTTGATGGTGATGATTTCCAAACACTTGGAAAGTAACAGAACTGCCACAATAAATTTTGTTTTTCTTTTTATTTTTCAATTTACCTAATATAACAGAAGGAAGAAAAATCAAGTTTTGCTTTTTTGTTTATTCATCTAAGTTTTCTCCAGAAACTTAGCTCACAAGGAAACAGGAGGAAAAAACCTCCAAAGAATGAGTCCCAAAATTCACCCTTGGTATTCAGGGCACTGGTGTCACCCAACTTTCTTCTCTGTGCGGATTTACCTCAGCTTTGCCCTTTGACTCATCATAGATACATAGGATGAGACTTCAAGGATATTGGCAGTTGCTTCTCTGGACAGTATCCAAAGCCAATTCTCTGTCTTTCCAAGTCAATTTTTCTAGCTAAAGAATTTAAAGCTAGTATTAAAAAGATATATTTGTGTTGCTTCTCCACCTACCTTTCTTCTCCAAGAAAAGTCTAATAGCTCACCATCTCTCTCCATTCTGTCTTTTATCTACCATCTGAAATTCAAAAAAATGTTTCCTAAATATATAGAGGCAGGTTACTCTTGAAAATGATCATCTATAAGTATGGTGGTGCTTGCCTGTAATCCCAGCACTCAGGAGGCTGAGGCAAGAGGATCGTTGTAACTTTGAGACCAACCTGGGCTACAAAGTGAGCTCAAGGCCAGCCTGAAATGCATAGTGAGACTCTGTCTCAAAAAGCCAAAAAAAAAAAAAAGTTTATCTAATTTTTTTCCAGACCTAACGGCCTTTGTTATTTCTATTTGAAGATATGAGATCAAGTAATTTTCTTTCACCAAAAGTTTCTTTACTGACCAACATGATAAAAAAAATTCCTTGGCACTTATGAGCAATATGCTTCAAAAGTATCATTAACCTATGGCTTGTGTAAATTCTTCATGATCCCACTTCCATGCAAACCCTATTTAAATGTTTGGCTCCTTCAATAACAAAACATTCTAACATAATATTCAGATACTATTTTTAAATTAGCAGATTCAATTTTATTTCCCTTGTTGATCTAAGGACTCATGAAATATTAAGATAGTGGGAGAAAGGGAAGTGAAAGAATGTAGAATTTATGTAGTAGGTAAAATTAATGTTATTAAGCACCAACTTAGCTTTTACCAGTGAATTCTCTGCCTGAGCCTCTGGCTTTTGCCCTGGCGAGTTGCATACTTGTTTCTTCAGCTCATCATCCTGACTCTTCTTACTCTCTCAGTTCTTGGCACTCACTGGCCATGGCTGGCACTCTCAAAATGTCGGCACTGCCGATCTCTGTTCCGTACAGATACTCTAAGATTCGTTCTGTGTCTCCTTTGAAGTTTTTTCCAAATTCATTTCCTCAGCAAGATCATCAAAGTCATCCTAATCCTGGCAAATTTGATTTTTCTAAGTTTCTTTATTTTTTCTAACGCATCTTAAAGTTCACTTGCACTTTAATTATTATCGTGTTTGTCTATCTATTCCCATTGGGTTGTAAGCATAATGGAGAAAAGATTATTAGTTTGTTTTATTCTCTCATCCATCGCTAGCTCCTAGAATACCCATGACCTGCATAATGGCACAATAAGATCTTAAGGATGAAGAAATAAAGTACTTTTTTTTTTTGAAAATTTGTCATATTGTCCTAGAAATAAGAATTGTCAAATACAAAAAATCAACATTTACCTATGTACATCATCAGGACTTTGTTTGCTTGGTCGTTTATTTCCATGTTCCTCATTTTTGTACATGTCAGAGATGATGGCCTGCATTAGTGGAAATAGGAAAAAAACCTCATATTTTACAGTGCTTTTTCACTGTTTTCTAAATGTTTTCATTCACAGAATGAAGGACTTGGTTATAAAGAACATTATATGCCTAATAAAATTAAGTTGAAACTAAAAGTCCATTCAAAAGTAAAATAATCCAGACACTAATTTTAAATATCCACACATTACATATTACATAGTGAGAGCATCTTGCTTTTGAATAACTAAGAAAGAGTGTTTGCATCATGACACGTCTGGAAGATTAACTTGACTCAGAAATCTAGAGTGTAATATTGACTTGCCTATACATGATTAATTTGAACATTTTGACCTAATGTGCATCAACAACTCAAAAATTCACATTAGCTAATGTTTTGTCATGCACATTACTTTTCAAAGTGAGATGTAACTTGCATAGAATGAAATAAATGAATTCAGGTGTTCAGGACAGCAAGCTTTATACAATATTGTATAAAATGTCCTGAACACCTGAAATTCATTCATAAATTCTCCACCCAAAACAAAATTTAGAAGGTTTCCAGCCCAAGAAATTCCCTTTGTACTTCATATCCCTTTTCAGCCAAAATAATCCACTAAGACCACAACTTTCTGGTTTTTATTTCAGCAGATATTAGTCTTCCTATTCTTATACTTCATATCATTTTTCAAAAGTATGATAGACATTCTCTTTTATCACCCAATACATCAAAGAATCATTCACATTGTTGCTTCAGCCTTTTATTACCACAGAATGTTTTAATTCAGGAGCATACCACATACTACTTATCTGTTTTCTGTTGGTGGCTATATAAATATATGAATAAAGTAGTTGTAAGCATTCTTGTTCAAGTCTTCTTGTAGATAGATGCTTTAATTTATTTTGGGTAAATATTACAAGTGGAATGACTGGTTCCTAGAATAAACATGTGTATATATAGATATACATGTAGAAACAGGCAAGAACTGACTTGGGAGAACATGCTAAATGACATGACAACTGGCCCATGCCATTTTATACTCCCACCAGCAGTACAAAGCAGCTCAAGTTGTTCCACATACTTGTACACACACAGTATTGTCAGATTTTATTTTTAAAATGGTGATTCTAGTAGGTGGAAATTGTGTACCATTGTGATTTTTTTCAGTGTAGAGAATGAACCAAAGGTCTTTGCACTAAGCTACATCCCCAGGACTTTCTTTCCTGTTTTATTTTAAATTTTGAGACAGGGTCTCACTAACTTGCTGAACTGCCCGGGTTGAGCTGGTGATCATCCTGCCATGACCTCCAAGTGCCGGATTACAGGCATGGGTCACCATGCTCAGTGATGTGATATTAGTTTGTATTTCCTGAATGGCAAATGATACTAAATATCTTTTCATGGTGTACTTTTTTGTGATTTTTATGTTTTTTTCCTCACAAAATGTCTATCTAAACCTCTCCCTATTTTTATTGAGTTTTTTGTCTTTTTAGTTAATTTGTTAGGGTTACAATTATATTTTAGGTATATTTATACTATATTGTCAGAAATGGAAACACAGACATAGATTTGTACACAGTTACAAAGAAAATATTTTTATCTCACCACAACCTAATGTTTTTTTTTTTCTTAACAGCTATCTTCAATGAGCAGAAGTTTTGAACTTTGATAAAGTGTCAAATAAATCATTTCTCTTTCATAAATAATACTTATATACCCTCTCTGAATAGTCTTTGTGTACTTCAAGATCTGACTTGGTTACTTTTCACTCGTTGCTGAGACAAAACACCCGACACCCAAAATTAGGGAAGGAAAGGTTTATTTATCTTACAGTTTTTGGAGGTTTCAGTCCATAATCAGCTGGCTCCAAGGCAGGGTAGCATGGCACTGAGGCAGCACTTCAAGGCAGCAGCCAAGCAAAAAGCAGCCAGAGTAAAAAGGGCAAGAACAAGCCTCTTCTCCTCCCTCATACTGTACACAGGACACCTCCACCCCATTCCAGGGTGGGTGTAACATTCACAAATCTCCTTGCCCTCCTCTTGCACAGGATGAGGATATTTACAAAGTAAGAACCCTGGCTCCCTACTGAGTCTCTCAGTTAAACTTCAAAACTTCTCAAGTTGACACAATGTATCAACCATAACAAGATCTTAAAAATACCCTATATTTTCTTACAAAAGTGTTGCTACTTTACCTTTACATTTCCATTTATGATCCTCTCAAGTTATTTATTGTGTGTGATGTAAGGGTTCCATGGCTCCCAAACTAAGGATGCTGAAGTCTTTCATCTAAATGGCATTAAAATGTGTTATGTACATGTACCAAATTCCCCACAAGGAATGTAAACACTATGTATTAAACACATGTACTGTTGTGCCTCTGCATCTGACACCTCTTATACACTTAAAATTGCCTCTACATTACTTGTAATAGACAACAAATGTAAATGCCATGTAAATAGTTGTCCTATTGCCTTATGTAGGGAAAAATGACAAGGAGAAACATCTATACACGTTCAGTAAAGATGCAATTTTTTCCCAAACATTTTCAGTTCACACTGATTGAAATCCATGGCTACTGAAGTCTGCATATATGGAGGGTTGACTGCACTATAAAATGTGGTTCCCATCAGTCAGACCAGAAAGGTCACAATTCATGAGCCTCTGGATACAGTACTCGGGGCATCTTGCCTTGGTAGTGATCAATAATTTGCCCTAGAGTAAATATCACTATGATCTTGACAAATGAATTTGAAAAACAAGATCCAAAAGGATAAAATGCATCCCAAGTAATTTAACTTCTCCCAGAATAATCATGATCATTTACAGCAGTACAACAAAAAAGTCCAACACTAAAAACAATAAAATTCACAATATATAAAAAGTGGCATGAAAATATGATGAATTTTAAGAAATAAAGGGAGGTCCAGCAAATGTCACAGAAGACACACACTAGCACTATAGGCTAAATTTCCCACAAATGGAGAGGTGCTTTTTAGAACATTACCTGGCTTATCTTGAATCCAGATAATCACCAAAAAAATATTATATAGAGCAATTTAAAATTATGTTTACAAAGAGCTGGAATAATGTTTTTGCTGGTATTTTTGAAAACATTATTAACTTGCATGTATCACTTTCTAATTTTATAGCCTTGAGTGAATCATTTAGGATCCATTAACTTTACTTTATTCATAGGTAACCTTCAGAGAATGATATCACCCTCATCATTTTGTGTGAGTAAAAGCAGCTATACATGTTAAATTCTTAGCCCAGAAGCTAAAGCTATAAGACAATCAAGAAATAGTAACCACTTTAAAATTTTACTTTTATGTATAGAACTCATTACCTAATATATATTACTGTGCTTGTGTTTTATTTTTTTTTTATTTTAAAATGAAAAACAAACAAAAACAATGATGTGGAATTTCAAAACAACATAATAGGAGATTAACAATGGTTAATGTACTGTATATTATTATCTTCAAAGTGGTTGCTCAGATTACAAGGTATAGGCTTGAAAAAGTGATCGAACAATGAAAGTTCATGTTTTAAGTTGTTGATTTTTGGTCTTTTCTCAACAGAGTAGGAACTTTTGCTTGTTCACTGATATACTCCCAATGCCCGCATCAGTGCCTATATACAATGTGCACAAAGTATGTTTTGGAGGTGTGTGTGGCCATAAAGGGATAATACAAAGAAATCATGCAATAGAACAGTCCTGTATCATGATTATTATTGTAGTTGTTACACAAATCTACACTCGTGATAAAATGACATAAATCCATATATGCATAAATGAGTACATACAAAACTGATGAAATCTATAAAAGTTCTGTAGACCTTAGAAATGTTTACTGATTGTGATATGTATCATAATTATACAAGATGCTACCACTCTTAAAGTTAAGGGAAGGTACACAGAACCTCCCTATACATTTTTTTTTTGCAATTTTTTGTAAATACATAGTTATTTCAAAATAAATTTTTTAAAAATTGCTGAACAAATTAATAAGGCAGAATTGGCAGGTATAGCTTTAAAATAGCAAGCTAAAAAGTAAGAGGTAAATATTTAATGATATTTTAATAAAATAATTTAATAATATATTTAATAATAGGCTTTTTTGGCTCCTGAAATAAAGATTTATTTTTATCTACCTTTTCTTTAAATCCTTCCTGGAAAAAAATTAGCGTTAGTGTTTCATTTGTTCCTGTATTTTGCCATTAGCTATTCATCTAGTCTCATACTACAAGAAGAGACTTCGCATAATCCTTGCAATGGAAAGGCACAGACTCTCCTCCAATCCCAGCCCCCTGAGCGGAGCGCCTATTTTCTCTACGCTGGGACAGTGTCCACGGATCATTACTTACCATGCATACAATTAAGGAAGCTGCTTTGAGATTTTCTAATAAAAATAGCCTCTTTAGAAAACCAGTGTAAACCTCCTGCCTCCCTTCTTCCATTGCAACGGTCTATTTGTCCTGCTTAGCATTTGAAAATCTTAGAGACAGATTTGGTTTGCTTTTTATCTCCTTTGCCTAAAGGAAATAGGTCCCTTGGTGCCACCCACCTAAAACGGAAAGAGATGCTCAAGGAGTAGGGGCTCCTAATACCATTGCACAACCCTGGCAGTGACTAATTCTTTCCATTCCTAAAAGCAGTTAAGCTTTCAAGTATTAAATGGTATTTATGCATTTTAATGCCAAAAAAAAATCATCCTTCCTTCTCCATTGTGCTTCTTCACCTGACACCCACTGGTGATCATTTTCAACAGCCTGTTGGAACACTCAGCTTCTGAGGGTGTTGGTGATGGTGCTGCAGTGAGAAATGTCAGGACCAATGTCCAAGAAAGAACTTGTTAGAAATAAATGAAGAGGGCACCAAGAATTGGAGGGAGAAAAGAGGAAAAAGAAGAGAAGGGGAAGTAAAAAGAATTAAAGTGTGTTCTGTACATGCATCAACTCCCCACTATAAATGTAAGCATTATGGACTGCAAACCTCTACTAATAAAAATAAATAAGTAGACAAACTAAGACACACTTTAGCAAGACTAAAGTATTTTAAATGGTCCTATAATTTATTTCACAGTCCTATGAACTTCCTGGGTGTGGAAGCTCCATAAGATGTACCCATAAACCTCATTAAATCAGGAACACTCCATAGCAAATTCCCAGCCCAGTGCAAAAGAAAAGAAAGAGACTTTGGTGGGCAGTAACTCTCCTTTTTGTGCTCTTTCCCTACCTTACGTTTTAAACTTCCCAGTCGTTTGTCTTCTCATTATTGTTCTGAAAGTGGATCTTACTCTAAGCACATTTTAAACTGGAACTGTACAACAGATAAGAAAGTTTTTGCCTCTAAGATTTTCAGGAACTAGGTGAGTTTAGCTTAACACACTGTGAGCAGGGCAGATGACCAGCTTCTTGAGTGGAGAGAAAAAAGTAACCATAAAGAGTGAAGGTGACTGGACTTTTGAGACTATATGGAACACAGAGTGGTCTGAACTGAGTTAGAGACTGTCTTAGTTACTTTTCTCTCATTGCTGAGAAAAATGCCTGATACCTGAAGTTAAAGAAAGAAAGATTTATTTAGCTTGCAGTTTGTAGAGGTTTCAGGCATAAACAGCTGGCTCCAAGGCAGGGTGGTGTATGGCAGAGAGGCAGCTGTTTATGGCTGCTGGCGCAGCAGAAGACAGCAAAAGCAGCGAGAGCTAAAGGGGAAAACCAGTCTTTTCTGCCCCCTTTATCATATCCAGACTGTTCGGATTAGGGTGGTGCCAATCTAATCAGTGAGCTGATCCAGCAATCAGTCACCCTTAATCCCAGCACTCTTAGTCCCAACATTGCGCTATGAATCAGTCACAAACTCTAAATTCAGCTGCCTCCAAAAAAGCCCCATCTAAAAGTGCATGAGGCATTCAGGGTACATCCAGACACCAACCATAACAGAAAGTATGAGACCAAAGGTGGCAAAAATTTCTGTGATGTTTTGGTTTCTGTTTTTCCCTTTTCAGAATTTCACAGTCCTGACCTAGTCCTTTAGTCTTGTGCTGTGTTGAAAGGGGACTCCTTTCCACTCCAAAAACTTTGGTGCCAATAAAAAGTAAAAGGATGGTCTCATGTCACATAGGAGGTGATGGCAGAGCTCCCTATGTTCTCTTTTTCCACCTGTTCTTTCCATCACCTGGAGCTAAGCACTTTTGCCCATCAGCTCCACTGTGACGCCCCACCCAGCATTCGCTCTTGGCTCACAGGCCTGGGTGCAGGTTCAGCTGCTGGTTGAAAACAGAAGAGGACACAAAGAGGACACTTTGATTTGTTCTTCCCACCCTACTTCCCTTCGACTGTATGTCTTTCTCTTTAGAAAGGCAAATTTACATACTTTATTTAAATCACCAACAAACTAATATTTTGGCAAATAATTCTAATGTGTATGTGTAATATTGTTTTGAGATAGCCAAAAAAGATTTCTGTTGTCTTCATATGAAGGTTTAAACAAACCCAAAGAAATAAGCTTTTTGCACATTAATCAGTGTACCAAAGGCAAGTGTTGGAAAACAGTGGTGTGGGGCTGCTGCAATAGGTAAAGAAGAAGTGATGCTGTATACGAAAGGATAACAGGGAAAGAAATGCTCCAATAAACAAATAACAAATGGTATGACAAAATACCATGCAAGAAAAAATAAGGCAGGATGTGTGGACTTAGTGATGTCATTGCCACTACGTTTGGAAAAAGTGAGTTTATGGGCTTGTAAAGTTGGAACTGTATTACTGAAAAGCTAATGAGAAATTTTGGCTAAAGAAATGACTCCTGTCAGCTGCCTAATAGAAATCACTTTAATCAAGTAATGAGGATGGGCATGATTAGTAATTGGATAAAGTGAGATCATACAACATCCGATAGAAAGGAGAGCTCAGTGTTACCTCTGGGCTTGTCCTAAAAGCTTTCCTATCACTGGGACAAGATATCAGATGCCCACAAATTGAAAGATGAATGGTGTATATTGTCTGTTTCAGGGGAATCAGTCCATGGTTGGCCCGCTCAGAGGCAGGAAAAGCATGGTGGAAGAGCCTGGTGGAGGAAAGCTGCTCACCCAATGGTGAGCAGGAAAGAGAGAGAAAAAGAAAGAAAGGAGAGAGAGAGAGAGAAAGAGAGAGAGAGAGGGAGAAACGAGAGAGAAACAGGGCATAAAAATATATCCTTCTGGGCCACGCCCCCAGTAACACACCTCTTCTGATCAAGCCCCACCTCCTAACAGCACATTCAGCTATGAAGAGATCAGTGAACCACTCCACTGCTAAATACAGCATCCTCACGATTCAATCAACTTCCAAAAGCCCCACCTTTGAACACATGAGACTTTTGGGAGACAGTTTAGATATAAACCATCAAAGGTATAACCTGTTAATAGTCATAGGAAAGCATCCTGAAAATCCAAACTGAAGATACACAAAATAACTGGATGGCAGTCTTCTCTGTTTCTTTTCCTTTCCATTGACTGATTTTAAGTTTTTATAGTGCTAGCAATGAAACCCAGGGCTTCACGCATGCTAGAGAAGTGGTCTATCCCTGAGCTCTACACCCAGCCCTGGCCAGTCATTTGATTCCACCCAACCCTTCATCAGGGAGCATAGTCTCTTCTGTTCCAAAATGATCCTCAACAGCCAGACAAATGTCTGACCAACTATCTTGGCAATACATGGCCCAGTTGAGTTGATACATTAAATTAATCTTCACAAGGTTTGTGTAGCAGATGAAATTGACCCTTACAAAGAGCACAGCCTCACTCAAACAGCACCAAACATCACTGCTGCATGTAGGTACCTCTACATGTAATAGGGCACCACACACACACACACACACACACACACACATGCACGCACACATGCGTGTGCCCACATCAGGAACACTGGACGCTTGTGTACCACCAGGAGGCAGTCATTAAATGCATACATCATATTCATATGGGCTCCAATTAAGCAGCTTGTTCTTCTATGCTACTCCCAGAATTAAAGACAGGCAGGAGTCCCTGTTAAAGAGGGTCCCTAATGGTGACTCAGAGGAGTCACATGGGTGTCACATTGTTTAAACTTATAGGAGTTTCTAAAAGCCTGTCGGGTGCCCTGCTGACTCTACATTAACTTTTCCAACTTTTGCCACCCTGCAGGAATTCCCTTTTGCCGACCCAGCAAGTCTCATGCAGTGAAACACCTGGGACATGATTACAAACTCCAATTCTTACAAAGGTCAGGGAGGGGACCTGCTGTGGCTGTCAAGAGGTTGTGCAGAGTGTGACAAACAGAAAATGCTTCTAAAAGGACCCTTGTACCATGAGAACATCATCACTCTGATGTTCTGTTTTCAGATTATTCAAGAGGAGCTGGTATTCTGGGTCCCAATCAGGAAATTCTCCTGATTCGAAAACCTCCTGATGTTAGCTGGGTATGGAGGTGCAAGATTTCAGACTTCCTAAACATACCTCTGACCACCAGGTCCAGACTGCGGGCTGTGGTTGTGTGACTTCTATTTTAGGTGAATTCTGAAAAACGTTTTAGGTTATTCATGAAGCATTTTTTCATTCTAAAGTGAAAATTTAGAGTAAATGTGACTTACTTTGCTTTCAGTAAATCAACTTAACTCTGATGCTCAGATTCTATCCTGGTAAATTAACAGGAAATTCCCTCATGGTCACTACCAGAGTCCCAGTTGTCCTTTCTGAGTCCTGGCCAGCTCTGTTCGTCACCACAAGACACACATCCTCGCCTCAGCCTATCCCAAGACTGTGGGGAAGTACTCAGCCCTCACCCTTCCTCTCTGGATTTTTTTTTCTTGTTGTCTCTGTTTTGCTATTTTTCCAAAGTCCTCCATGTCTTGTAGCTTATACCATAGCTCAGGATGGCAAACTCTAGCTACCTGACTAAGAGGTGGGGCATGTGAAGGAAAATGGACAGCAATGCAAAATTTAATGTGCAGACAGAAAAATTACCTTACCACATTTTCAATAGTGGATCCAGGTTTAGACTTCTAGACTATACACAAGACCACAAGCTACACATTTCATAAAACAGAGACAGACTTGCTGTCTATGCAGGCTGAGCCATGAAAAACAAGTTCTAAAATTCAACACTAACACTCCCTTTCCTCCCTTCCTAGCTTCTAATCTAGCCAAGGGGGCCTCTCAGATGGGTCTTTGAATGAATCTCTATCTTTCTCCATCTCTAGCTCCATTTTTAGCTGTAGCGCTCTATTTCTATGTCTAACTCTATATCTCTCTCCAAGTCACAGTGGTATTCTAGGAAGTGGAAATGGATCTGTCTTAGATCAGCAAACCCAGACTCCCTGGGCTCCAAATCAAGCATGCAGAGGAGATCAGGGGGGCCAA
The DNA here is from genome assembly GCA_004363535.1 of Dasyprocta punctata. NCBI lineage: Eukaryota > Metazoa > Chordata > Mammalia > Rodentia > Dasyproctidae > Dasyprocta > Dasyprocta punctata. The sequence continues at coordinate 51,884 of RJWM01006220.1, read as the reverse complement.
GTGATTCCCTTCTTACCATTCCATTTACTGTGTAACACTCCAAGATGTGGGTCCTCTACTCAATTCTATGCAAATCTGGCATCCCATGAGTTTGCTTCTCAGAGGCTTTAGGGAGTGTATAGTCCAGCTACCCACCTACACAGAAGAAGACTAGTATCTGACCATCATGTTGAGGCACAGATGGTATTTGAAGTGTTTGGCATTAGGCGTGTTTGTGCAGTCACTGGGGCATTGGAGAGGACCTGAGGCAGCAGGTGGGTGTTCCTGGATTGCAAACCATTTGCAATAGACCAGCATTCTTTGCAGCTGAGCTCTCTCATTCTCGCTGCCAAGACAGCCGCGTTTCTCTAATGCCCTACCCCTCCTCCTCTCAGATGCTGACAGCTAGCAGGGTGCCTGCCATTGCCTCTTTCCCCACACAGCACCATCACCACCCCATCTTTAGTTGGTGTTGTTTTGCTGCACAGTTAGTCACTGAATTGGGGAGCTTAAATATCCAATCTCCCCCATTATGGAGAAAATAACAGGAAATACAAGCAACAGAAAAGGTTCCTCCAAATGCAGATGGAGAAAGACCTTGAAAATCAGCAGATGCTAAGATTCTTTCAGCCCCAAATCTCTGACATCACCCAGAGTCCCCCAGCCAGCCACCGTGTGCATGCGTGTGTGTGTGTGTGTGTGTGTGTGTGTGTTTCTGGGCTTCTAAGGACACAGTGCCAGCTCTGCAGGTGAGCCTCCCCCACACGGCACCCCTACAAGTGCCAGTCATGTTTGGTGCAGCCCAGTTATGCTTTTCCTCCATTCTCCTCCTCTCTGGCTCTCACCCCCAGCCCAGCTCCCTGATCCTGCCCCTCTGTCCTCTGACCTCACAGGCTCCAGGCCCCTGGCTCTGGGCCTAGGAAGGAAGGAGCAGAGACAGAAGCCTGCACCAGATTCCAAGCTTAGGGCTGACAGTCCCACTGGGGAGTTTGGAAAGTTATTTTTGCTACAATTTCATTTCTGAAAAGCTGCGGGCTCATAAGTGGCACGTAAGTGACAGCAAAAATCTGAGCGTGGGTTCTGTTGATAATGTTCTCTACCCACTGTGCTTGCTACCTGTGAGATGCTGAATTATCTGGGAGATAGAGATGAAGAATACAAAAGAGAGTAAGTGAACAGAGTAACCTAAGGGAAATGAATGGGAAAGGGGGCAGTGAGGCAAGGAGATCTGTTTGATGACAGATAAAGGACCATGCAGAGTAAGGGTCTGATATAGCATGCTGCAAAAAATCGAAGAGGTCTGGGATGATCTGCTCACCTATGTGGTCATAGTGAACACCCACACAGCATTTGCCATGTTCAAGGTGCTGCCTTAAGTACTTTACTTGTATTAACTCATTTGACTGTCTTCACAGTGCTGAGAGATAGCTCCCATGTTAGAGCTGAAGTCCTGAGACAGAAGCGGGGCAGGAAAAATGACCCCACGAAGATAAGCAGGTCCCAGTTCCAGAATCTGAGAAAATACAATGTCAACTGACCAGGGAGAACCAAGGATGCCACAGGATTCACTGCTAATGAAGAGACCATGACAGGAGACATTATCCTGGATGATCTAGAGAAGCAAAGGTCCTTCCAAGTAGCAGAGGGAGACAAGAAGAGTTAAGGAGTTGTGACCACAGAAGCAGAAGTTTCTGGCTTTGACAATGAAAAAAGAGCTCCAAGCTGGAGTCTGGGGCCAATCTTTGGAAGTTGGAAAAGACTGGGAAAATAATTCTTCCCTCCCAAAAGCCATACAGCTGTGTCTGCATCTCCATAATAGCCAAGTGAGACCCATGGGGGGCTCTGCCCTACAGAACTCTAAGATAAGAAATGTGTGCTGTTTTAAAACACTGAATGTGTGGTAATATGTTACAGTGGCCACAGGAAAATCATACACTCTCCAGTTTGTAAACAGAGAAGATGGTAGCTTCAAACTCCACACTTTTTACCAGTTACACTTTTCTAACACCTTACTGCTTTGCTAAACTTACAGAGCAGTGCACATGCTACTTTAGAACAGTTCAATCAGTAGTTAACGTTAGTCTTGCCCCTGCCCTTTATATAGCACATGTGTGTTTTTTAATAAGAACATAATTACACACTCCATTTTACTGCAAGTAGATTTTTGATTAAAAATATATCTAAGACCCACAGATTTAATTCATCTTTAACAATTATGTTATATGTAAGGAGCTGTCATTATTGATGGAAGCCCAATTTGTTCATAATCTTAGGGGCTTTTCTGTTTTGTTTTGTAAACAAATCGCTGCATTGCTAGGACAGGCTCCTAGGTCTCCATCTCAGGTTTGGGGCTGCATGTGGGGGTAGAAATTGACACAAAGCAGGGCCAATGCCCCGCCCACCCCGCTACGACCAATCAGCTCGCGGGGACCGCCCCCTCCTTGTCCTCCTTGCAGCCTAAGACTTTCCACGTCCCGCGGCTCGGGTCCACCGCCCATCCCTCCTCTGCAGAAAAGCTCCTTCCCCTTGGGAACCGCCGCTGCCCGCTCCTCGCGAGCCCTGTCTGCTCCAACCCGCGCTACAGGCAATAGCGGACCAAAGGGTGAGTGGTGACCAGCGATGAGGTCTGGACCAGAAGAGGCCTGCGGTGACAAAGACCACAATGCGGGGAGGGAGGGGAGCGGTGTCCGGAGGCGCGGAGGTGGTGCGGATGGGAGCGGGGGCGGATGGGAGGCTCTGTGTGCGCCCTGGGGTGGGAGAGACGTTCTGGCAGGGACTCCGCCCTCCTTCCCCCCTTCCCTCTGCCGCTTCTCTGTTTCACCTCCGCAGCTCCACATCTATTTCATTATTTCCCCTGCTTGCCTGGAGGCGGACGACCCCCTATTTTCCTGTCGTTTGGTTTGTGCTCCGCAGGGAGCCATTGGGATCGATCAAAGGTGAAGGGGAGGTGAGGCTTCCTCACCTGTTTGAGGCTCGGGATTGAATTCTTCTAAGACAGCTCTGTCAGTTTACTGCCCCACAGACCCCTGGTCTCCCGAGTGCTGTCCCAGGGCTCTGACCGCTTCTGGAGAGGGCAGGGAGGTGGTGGTGTGAGATAAACAGCAGGAGATGGCCTCCGAGTGGGCCCAACCTGCAGGGGAGGGAGAAGGCCTTAAATACAACATAGGAGGGAAAAAAAAAATCTTTGTCAAATTGGATACTCACAGAAGGTTGGAAGAAGTACAGATCTTTTTTTTTTTTGTGGTACCGGGGCTTGAACTCACAACCTCGCGCCTGCCAGGGCAGGCGCTTAAGGCACTGAGCCAAACTCCCGGCCCTAGAAGTACAGATCTTAACTAGACATAAAGAACAAATGTCTCCATCTTGACCGGCCAACCATCTGGCCGTCCATTCATCCTCCAAAATAGTGATTAATTGATTGACTGCATTTCAGTACTATGCTTTCTTTATACCTGGTTTTTCTTTTCTGAAAATTTACAAATAAAAAGAATATACAACATTGAAGAGCAGACGTAAGGATAATGAAATAATTGCTTCACTGTCTTATAGGTCAAGAAATAGGTTGTTGCAATACCCTCGATGCCATAATGGGGAAAGGTGGATCATTCTTTCTCCTTCTGAGACAGAACATCAAATTCTTGTGAAATTCTTTGCTTTTCTTTACACTTGTGTTATCTACGTGTGTTTTTATGTGTTGATTTTGCTTACTTTTTAAAGTTTATACTTATGACTATCATCCTGTACATATTCTTAAATTTTTGAGACTTGTTGCTTCTTTAATTTTCATTGTTTATGATTTAATATCTTTTTTCCATTCTAATGCTTGTGGGCATTTATGTTATCTAGGGAGATGCATACCAATGTAACAAATGACTCCCAACACCCAGCAATTTAAAGCCAAAAGAAGCCAAAGTAAACAAAAGAAAACTCCCTCTCTTGCTGTTATCTCCCTTTCTGCAGATCAGGAATTCAGGGGTGTGAAGGTCCTGAGTTCAGCTGTGTCACAGGCTCCTGGTCAGGGGATCAAGGTGCTGACTGGGGCCTGAGTCCTCCCAAGGGTAGAAGTGACTCTCTAGACTGTAAGAGGACTCCTGGCCTCGACTGGGGCTGAACACACCAGTTCTTTGTCACCTGGACCTCTGTATGAAGCGGGTCACAACATGGCGGCTTGCTTCCCCCAAAGTGAAGGCTCCCAGACAGAAAGAGAGATCTGTGACTACAGATTCTTTTTGTTGTCTAATCTCAAAAGCAGCAGTCCATCATGTTTGCCATTTTCTATTCATCAGAAGTGAAGCTCTAGGTACAGACCACACTGGAAGGGAGAGGATTTCCCAAGGACACGAACACCTGGAGGTGGAGACTACCAAGGGGCATTTTAAAGGGTCCCTACTACCTAGGATACACCAGGATACATTGTTCTCTAACATCCTTGTACACATGTGCAGAAGTTTCCCTGGAGGATGCATCTCGTTTTAAAATTGCTGCGTTACATGATTTGCACATACTCAACTTCATCAGTTCATTTCAGGCTATTTCAAAAAGGCCAAATTAGTTTGCACTGTCTCCAGCAAGGAATGAGTGTTCTTGTTGCTCCACTTACTTGTCATAAGTTGGTTTTACCAAATTCCATTTTTAGTCAATCTGATGAAATGATACCGCTCTGTCATTATCATTTTCTGTACTATTCTTATCTGATACAGGTATCATCATAAATTCATATGAGTCATGTACTTTGGTGGTTTATGGAAGAATTTTTGCAAGATTGGAATAACCTGGTCTTTGAATATTTCTTCAAATCATTTAGAAGTACCTCTGGGTTTAGCATTTATGAGATTTTTAACTTGTTGGTTCAATTACTTTAATGATTGATTATAAAACTATTCAAATTTTCATATGGGGTCACTTTTGGCAAATCTATATGCATACATGTATTCAGTACACACAGGGTCAATCCCAGGACCTTTTTACACACAAGACAAGCACTAATACTGAGCTACAACTCTAGCTGTTGTTGAATTTAAATCTCTCTGAATCTTTGCCTCAAATACACATTAATAAATTTAACTTTTTCAAAATATTCTGATTAAAAATATATATTATTCGACAATTTATAATTTCTCATTGAATAATTTAATCCATTTATATTTATTGTAACTCTTAAAAGAATTGCTTACTGTAGCATCATATTATTTTCTTTAACCCTTTTTATCTTTTTCATTCCTTTTCCTCTTTTTATTCCCTTTTTTTCGTTTCCTCATTTTTTTCCTCTTCTTTGGAAGTTAGATTATCTGGGTCTAATATTTCAGGAATATTCTAGTTTTATTGCACATTTAACATATTCATGGGATTGTCAGGTTTTAGAATATTTAGTTAGTTTTATAATACACTTAGTGCATTTAAATTAAGTAAACTTGGTTGTCAGTACTTCAATTCTAACTCTTATCCCAAATGTCAGATGTTTATATTTATTACTGTATAACATCAGTGCTTGATTTTCCAAAATATTTACCAATATAGTTGCTCAAAGATCTTTCTTTTATAATACAGTGTTTAGGTATACCTTACTTATAATAAAATTCACTATCTTAAGTGTACAACTCAACAAACTTTACGTATGTAGAGTGAGGTCTGGATATAGATTATTTCCCGCAGCTCAGATGACCCCTTTCGTCATCCCAATTTCTGTTCTCAAAGTCATCGTATACTGGTCCAATCTTGATCTTCCCATTAACTGATACAGAATTCACTATTCTTTGTGTTTGGTTTATTTAAATGCAAGTTTAGGTCTATGAGATTCATTCTTATAGTAGTATATAGCAGTACTTTGCTCTTTTTTCTTTTCTCTGTAGTAATACCATGTTGGGTAAATCCATCACAAACTATTTATCTATTCTGTCGATGGACATCGTTTCCTTTTTCTTTGGCTATTACAGATAAAATTGGCTTGACTACATATTATAGCAGACATGAATATGTATTCTACAGAACATACATCTGATCAGCATAAATAATTTCAAACACTTTTGCAAAATGATGGTAGTAGTTTATCCTCCCATCAGAAATGTATGTATAGGGCTGGGGATTTAGCACAGTGGCTTAAGCGCCTGTCTGGCAGGTGCAAGGTTGTGAGTTTGATCCCTGTACAAAAAAAAAAAGAAACGTATGTATGTTATAGTAGCTCCAGACCCTTGTCACCATTTGATATTGTTACTACAATTACTTTTAATCATCCAGAATGGATATAGACATCTTATTGTAGTTTTACTATACATTAATCTGGTTACTGATTATGTTAAGTATATATTCATATCATCATTGACCATTTAAATTTCACCTTTTATGAAATGCTTGCTTGTGGCTTTTGTTCATTTGAGGAAAATTAATGGGAGTTTTTTCTATTTAATTTAACAAAAATTTTTAAATAGGTTCTGAATATGTACATACAGCCTTTGTTGTGTTTGTTGATGAGTTGCAAATATAATATCCTCTTCTAATCTGTGGGATGCCTTTTCACTTTGGAAATGATGTATCCTAATAGAAAGTACTTCTTAATGCAGCTTGCATAACACCTAATTTTTATAATTAAATCTAGACAGTTGCCACTGAGTTCTATTTAAGAAAATTTGGCCTTATCCCTTGAATAAAAAAATGTTTATCCTGTGCTTTTTTTGTCATTCACATTTAGGCTTATAATTCATCTCAAATTATTTTTATGTGTAGCATGAAGTGTGGGCCAGGATTAATTTTTTATACAGATGTCTAATCAATTAAGAGTTATTTACTGAAAAGGAACATAGACACTGTAAGATTACATTAGTTACTATATTGTAAGTTACCTAAACATGCATATATGAGTATGTTTCGACCTTGTTTAGAATTTTTTATCTATGTTTATTGAGTGATTTATCTCTAGCTTGCAATGTACTTATCAGACTTTTTGACTAAAGTTATGCTGAGAAATGCTTCTTTAAAAGAATTTTTGTGGTATTTGTATTACGTTTTTCTCAAATGTTTAGGAAAGTTTATCACAGAAATGCTACTGAGTCTAAGTTCTTTTTCAAGAATTTTTAAAAATCTGCTTTAAATTTCCTTAATAGATAAGATTATTTGTATATTCTATTTCTTTTTGCCATTTTGGATAAGTTATGTAGGAATTTTAAAATCTACCTAAATTTATCAGATTTATTGGCATATTGCTGGTTATTCATAATACTATTTATTATCTGCTTTATGTCCCCTGGTACTGCAATAAATATCACATTTTTATTTGTAATAATGGTCTCTCTGTCTGTCTCTCTGTCTTTCTGTCTCTCTCTCTGTCTGTATCTCTCTCTCTCCCCTGTTGCCTTCTTCCCTTTCTTTTCCCTTTTTCCTCTTTATTGATCACTTTTACTTTGGCTCATTAAAATTTAACTTCAGGTTAAATTTTAATGGTTAGGTTAAAATTCAACTTGAGGTTGAATTTTAAAGTATTTATAAGTTTTGGTTTTTGCTTGTTGGTTTATTATATCCTTTCATTTATTCTCTTTAGTTTTAATTTGTTGTTCCTTTTCTAATACCTTAAGACAGAAGTTTAGGGAGTTCATGTTCAGCATTTCCCCATTTACTAACATATAAATTTACAGCTACAATTTGTCTCAGTAATTGATTTCACTGCCTCCCCCAAATTTTGATATTATCTTTTCATTATTGTTAAATATTTTTCTAATTTCTATTATGACTTCTCTTATTTAGAAACACATTCATTAATTTCCAATTTGAAACTTTCTAAATTGTTACTATTGATATCTATTTTTATCCCATTATTATCAGAGGGTATATTCTCTAAGCTTTTGAGTTTCTTAAGACTTGCTTTATGCAAAGCAAGTGTTCTCTGGGAAAATGTTTGACCTGCACTGGAAATCACCTGTATTCTGTTATCAGTAGTACAGAAGTGCCATATACACTGATCAGGTAAAGTTTGATAACTATGTTTTTCAGATCTTGTATATCTCCACTGATCTTTCGGCACTTGTTTGATCAGATTACTGGGAAACATATATTTCAATCTTTAACTATGTTTATAGATTCATACTACAAATTTTTATTATTATTATTAACTTTTTATAAATTGTGAATTTGTATTATTAAGGTTGCAATTTACAATGGTCAAGTTGCTCTGTGGAATTAATCTTTTATCACTATGAAAAACCCTTTTTATTTCTACTGGTAGGACTCTGCAGTAATGTTTGCTTTGACTGATGTAAATGTAGCCTCACAAACTTTGTAATGGATAATTTCTTAATGATGTCTTCTTTCCATTTTTTCCTTTTGTGCTCAGTCAGCTTTCTGTCATAATGATTACTGAGATAATCAACTGATCAAAAGGGTTTATTCTGATTCATAGTTATGGAAGTTTCAGTCCATTATCTGTTAGACCGGTTGCTTTTGTTCCCAAGGTGAAGCCACGCATCAGTTGTGTGTAGCAAAGCAAAGTTTTTCACATCAGCGCCAGCATAAAAGAGGAAGAAAGAGGACAGAGTAGGGTTCCACTGTTTCCTTAATCATCAGACCCCCCAATAAGCGACGACCTCACACAAGGTCTCACCTAAAGTTTCCAGTTTTCCAGTAGCACCACTCTAAGGAATTATCATTTTAACCTCATGAATTTTCAGGGGACATTTAACTAACCTTAAGCAACTTTCGATTTCTGTTTATTCATATTCATTTCTGTCATTTGTTCACTTAAAGTACTTCTCTTTTAAGCAAGTTTTGTCTTCTAGTGAGATTTTAAAAATTCATGTACATTGAAGAAGTTTATTGATTAGATGACATCTTAGTTCCAGGTGCTGTAACAAAAATGCCATAGACTGGGTAGCCCAACCAATAGACATTTATTTCTTGTGGTTCTGGAGGCCAGGAGGTTCAAAATAAAGATGGCAACAGATTCAGTGTCCAGGAAGCCACTTTCTCACTGTATTTCCACATAGTCATGAGAAGGAATTTTAACTCCTCTTTCATTTTGTAAAGACATTAATGGAATCGTGGGTGTTCCAATGCTAATGACCCATCCAAACCTAACTGCCTCCTGAAGGATCCAATTTTAAATACCATTTCCATGGGGGATAGGATTTCAACATGTGAATTTCAGAAGGATACAAAGGTACAATCCATAACATTCGGGTTTACACTTACTGTTTTGTGGTTTTTTTTTTTTTCCTCATTGTTTTATCTGTTCTTTTTTCTTGCTCAATTTCAAATCATTTTATTTTTCTTCTTTTTGTATGTTATAAAATTTTTGTTACTTTTACTAGTTACCACAGGTGTTGTAATTTATCTTATTGGCTTATTGCAGTCTATCATATATTATTTACAAATTCCAAAGCAATGCAAAACTTTAAAATAATTTACCCCTATTAGCCCCATCTCTAGCTATGCTACTGTTGTGTATTTTGTATGTTTTATATAACAGAAGTCGTTATATTTGTGGATTTAAACAGCCAATATTTACTTGCATTTGCACATTATTTCTTTTTTTTTTTTTTTTTCTAGTGTTCTCTATTCCTCTCTACAATACTGTGCTCTTGCCTGGAATGATTTTCCCTCATCTTGAAGAATTCTTTTTTAGCATTTCTGATACAGTATTCTGCTAGTCACAAATTCTCTGTGATTGTATGCCTCTGAAATAAATTTTATTTTGCCTTCACATTTGTGGGATATTTTTGCTGCACATAGGATTTTAGGTTGGCAGATTTTATGTTTTTCATTTTTAGCAATTACATTATGTTCTTGTTTTCATCACTTCTTTTGAAAAGCCGACTATATTTTTGTCTCTTTGAATGAAAATATCCTTTATCTCTGGCTGCTTTTGAGATTGTCTATGAATTTGGTTTTCAGCGGTGTGACTATGAGTTCCTTGTGTACAGATTGCTTTATGTTTATTCTGTTTGGGGAATATAGAGTTTTCTCAATTTAGGATTTGATATTTTTCATCTCTTTTTAGATAATTTGCATTCATTATTCATTATTGACATATTGCTTTTGTTTCATTTTCTTCCTCTTTTCCCCATGGGACTCATACTAACATCATAGCTTTTCACTATGTGTCATAATTCTGTTATGCTCTTACTATATCCTTTAGTCTCTGTATCCATCATCATCTTTTCTTTCTCCTGTATTAATTTTGGATACATTCTACTGACCTTTGTTATAGTTCATCAGTTCTTTGGTCTTCTGGGTCTAATTTAGTATTAATGTCACCTCTTAGGTTTCTGATTTCAATTACTATTTTTCATTTTTAAAATTTCTATTTTACTCTATAAGTCTATTAATTTTATTTGTATTACTGAAATTCTCCAGTTTTGTGTCCGTTTGTCTCGTTTTTTTTTTTTTTTTTTTTCGGCACCGGGGATTAAACTCACAACCTCGCGCCTGCCAGGGCAGGCGCTTAAGGCACTGAGCCAAACTCCCGGCCCTGGTTTTTTGAGGCAGGGTCGCACTATGTAGCTCAGGCCGGCCTTGCGCTCACGGTGTAGCCCAAGCCGGCCTCCAACTCACAACGCTCCGCCTACCTCAGCCTCCCGAGTGCTGGGATTAAAGGTGTGTGCCACCACGCCCGGCTTATTTGTGTCTTTTGAACATATTAATTGCATTGGTTTTATGCTGCTTGTCTAATAGCTCAAATATCAGACCCACTTGTGACTCTGTTAATATTATCTATTGTTTTTCCTGAGTTTTTGGTCACTTGTCCTGCTTTTTAACCTCCCTCTTAATTTTTGACTCAATGTGGACTATTGTGGATGAAACATTATAGAAGTTCTTCGCAATGTCATTTTCTCTCAAAAGAATTGAGAGTGTGGGTGCAGACACAACACCAGGAGACCACTTTCCTGCTACCAAGGTTAGTTTTAGGGTTCATTGGAACTATTCATTCAGGGGTGATCTTTTCCTGAGAACATAATCCTTATAGCTAAAGTGTGACTTTATATGCCTTGAATTTTTATGGATCTACTGAAATCGCAGCATTTGTATTAAAGTTTTTTTCTTCACTGGGACTTGGACTCCACCATTTTATTTTCGGACCAGTACAATTACTGAGATGAATGCTTTATTGTTTAGCCTTTGGTTATGAGTGTATTTTCTGCAAGATTTCTTGGGGTCTTTTCTTGTCTATAGCATAGAAGTCACCCAGTGACATCAGGGGAATTAGTACACAGATTTTTAGATTCAATTCTCCGAGGTTTCTTCATGTTTGAAATTTTCCTCTTGGAGCTTCTGTTGGTTTAGTAGTCTTGCACCAGTAATACCGACACTTTCTGTATGGTCTCAGTTACTCTGCATTATGAATGGACAATATCTAAAAGGAAAATGCAATAGAGAATACAGAGCCCATGTCCTGAGTTTTCTTCCTCACAAGGACTATACCTCTGTAAGTCTTTTCCAAAGGCCTTCAGTTGTTTATTCTTTAGGTTCTTCAGTTGCTTCCTATATTTTGTCCACATTCATTTCTGTTCTCAGGGGAAGAGCTGTTCCAAACAGGTTCTCTAAGTGCAGAACTGGAAGTCTCTCACCACTGCGTCTTACATTTCAGGTTATTTATCTCAGATCATTTTCCTTTCCTTAGGATACATTCTTTAGGATTTCCTTTAATATAGGTATTCAGAAAAAAAATTCTCAAATTCGTTGCTTTTAGCATAGCATTTCATAAGAGTCACAGAAGATAGTATGCTGGATATAAATTCTAGATTGCTTATTTTCTTACACTATGTTGAAACATATTATCTTACCGTCTTTTTTATTTTCTTATTTTTTATTTTTTGGTCTACTGAGAAGGCAGTGGGGAGTTTAGCTGTCAGGTATTTGTAAGTGCTCTGTTCTTCTTGTACCATGAACAACTTCTTTTCTTGCTCCCCACCCTGCTTTAGTATCTTCTATTATGGAATTCACTATGATATACTTAAATAATTATTTTTAAGTTTATCTTGTTTGGATTTGTTAGGCTTCTTGCATCTGAAGACTGGAATCTTTCAAGAACTTGGGAAAATTTGCAATAAATATTTTTTCCAGTAATGACTTTTATAATTTATCCCCTGTATCCATTTAGAGATAAGACTGGACATAGACACATGTTATCTCTTGTTACCGTACCCACGATATCTTCTGTCCTGACTCATACTTTATGTATTTTTAGTTTTTAGACTAATTATGAATAATTTCATCTAATGTCATCAACGAATTTTTATTTTGAACTATTCTATTTCTATTATTATATCTTTCTAGTTCTGTTTCATTTTCTTTTCAGATTTCCAAGTTTCTCTTTTATTTTTCAACTTTTAAACAACATGGTTATTTTACATTCCATACCCAATAATTCTGTTATTGAAACTCTGCCTGTTTCTGATATCTTTCATTTGTAATGGCTTTCATTCAACTCAGTATTTTCTTTCCTTGAGTATTATGTGATGTTTGTGATTATCATTATGAGCTGCTACTTTCATGTAGAAATTTTTTCAGTAAAAATTTTTTCTGGTTGCATGGTGTCTTGATTACTTTCTCTCTCGTTGCTGAAACAAAGCACCTGACACCTAACATTAAGGAAGGAAAGGTTTATTTACCTTATAATTTGTGGAGGTTTCAGTCCCTAATTGGCTGGCTCCAAGGCAAAGTTGCCATAGGGCAGAGAGGCAACAGTTTATGGCAGCAGGTGATACGAAAAGCAACAGTAATCAAAAGGGGAAGCAGGCCTGTTTTCATCCCTTATATTTTACACAAGTTACATCCCAGCTCTAGACAATGAACCAATCACAAACTCTAGATTCCGGCACCTCTGAAAAGCCCACCTCCCATGACTGCTCGAGGCTTTGGTGGACATCCAGACACAATCCATAACACACTGAAATTAAGCTGTTGTTGTTGTTGTTTTTCCAGAAATCATCTGTATTTGCTTCTACCTAGTGGAAACATTACCAAACTGGAACCACCTCAAATCAATTATTTGCTTAGAGTTTTTCAATCCCTAGAAGTAGCATGCATTCAGATTGCAAACCTGTAAGGGTAAGTGACGTGATTGGCTATTGATTCTCAGAGTTACTTTTCCCTTCACTCTTCAGCAGGGCTAAGAGAAGCATGTTGCCTTGATCTTGTCCGTGTTAGAAGTGTTGGAAAATTTATTCAGTATTTACCTTTTCCCTTCATCAGTATCCCTTTGGTGTCTGATCTTTTTGCACAAGTATCCATTTGAGTTACACCATTTTATGTGAGCCTTGTCTCAATATCCTAGACTACTCATGCCACTGATTCACTACCCATATGTTTTGCAGGATTTTGCAGAAACACCACAGGGAAAACTAACTTTTGTGTTTGCTTTCTTCAGTGTTTTCTGGTTTTAATTTGTTTTTGTCTTTGCTGTTCTACCATCCCATTGATGCATTTATAATATTCTTATATGTATTATTTCACCAGTAGTTTGTTTTAGGGCATCTAATCAATTACATTTCTAAAACCAAAATATTATTTTAATATTTGATTAACAATATTTGCATGGGGACCTGTATATCAATATATCATAAAAGTACAGCTTTGTGAATTTTCACAAACAACACATCCTTGGTCCAGTACTTAAATTCATTAAGAAAACAGCAACATTAGCCTAGAACATACCCGCTTGGTCCAGTCACTGCCTTTCCCAAGGCAAATATTATTCTTAATCTCAAAGTTTGCTTTAACCTTTATAAAATGTATGTACGTATAGTCCTACAAAATGTAATATTTGGTTGCTGGCTTCTTTCCCTCTAGAGTATGTTAGTGAAATTCTGCCCTACTGGATATAATATAAATCAGCTCATTCTCATCATTGTAAAATAGTCATTGTTTATAAGGAAAAATTTAATTAAACGTGTTGATGGTACATGATGATGGAGACCCAGGTAGCCTTGTGGATGAAGAAGAAAGGGTGTCATTTGGGTAACTATTTAGGCTATCTTGGATGCTGCCACTTTGAAGAATTCTAGTGCATGTCTTTTATTGAACATGTATATGCATTTCTATTGGGAATAGACTTAAGAGTGCTATTACCAAATTGTCTACTTTTAATTTCAAAATGATACTTTTAACATCTTTTAAATACAAAGATTTTTAAGAGAAAAATTACTGATCAGCATTTCTCCAATTCCAGAAATAGCCAAATGTCATTTTTTAGGCTTCAGAAAACAAAAATATACATAATTGTAGTTTTTTTTGCTGCAAAAAAGTAGAAGCATAAATTTTCAGTGAAAATACATACTCCATGAAATTCCTCAAAGCATGAATTCAGCTGCTCTTTTTAAAGAACTGCAAAATAATTTGCAATATGAGTCTTTAATAAACCGTTCATTCATTCATGTATTGCTGAGTACTTACAGGACTTAACGTTGAAATAGTTATTTCAATGCTTTCAGAATTTCATGACTATTTCCCTTACTGACTTATTCAGGGTCACTCGGGCAGAAAACTGGACATAAAACAAAGAAACTCAAGGGGAAATACAAATAAGAGAGGATTTAGAGCTAGTAGTGTAGAACTTGTGAAAAAGAAAAAAGGTGAAGCCAGCTCTTATGTTGAGGAGATATCACATTGGGAGATAGAGAAAAAAAGGCTTTGGGGAAAATCCTAAGGAAAGAAAAGAGAAAATGACCCTAGGTAATTCCTTCTTATCCCACACACATCTCTCTATCCACTCCCCTGGTGAATATTATGGAGCACCTGCTTATGACCTAGGAGAAATGGGAAACTGAGAAACATAAAGTACAGTTTTCGATCCTTGCTTTCTCTAGTTTGGGGAGTTCTAATTTTAAAAAAAAGTAATATAAGATGTCTTATTCTGTTTCCGATAACACAGAACTCACCTTTCACTGAGAGGTCCAGGTTTGGTCCTACTTTACAACAGTGGAAAAGTTTTATGATGGTCAGTTTAATGAGGGACACTGTCTCTTTAGGTACTGGCAAATAGGAGCAAGAGCAGTGAGGGGTGGGGATTGGAGAAACTCCTTCAAGCATTTGGGGAAGACCCTGTGGTTTCTCTCTAGAGTCTACCCTTGAGCTCCCTAAGCTATGAGACTCAAGCCAGGACCTGGTCAGCAGTAAAGCCAGAATCAAATATTAGATCCCACCCTTGACTAAAATTGATCAGGACTAGGAACCGAGTTCAAGAATCCAGCACACTGGCAGAAATCATGTGCGTAGAGAAGGCACTGCCAGCTGTTGGAGCCAGGGTCTAGTTTCTTTAGTTGATTACGTTTATTTATTTGCATTATAAATAATACAAATTTCTATTGAAACGTTAATGAAGCCCATAAAGATAAATACCTAAAAGAAATTCACCTATGTGATACATAAATACTTGTGAATAACCCACTTGTCTGAAGTAATGGATTCCAGTACTTTAATAGTTTATGTAAGTTTATAAAAAATTTTTTAATTTTTTGTACAAAAATGCAAGCTATTTTATTATCACACAAACGTCTACTTCATATATATTGAGAGAAGGAAAGCTCCTAATTCTTCCCAATCAATACATAGAGATTTAACCCATTCTTGAGAATAGTTGTGCACTATTTTACATGAAGATTTAACATTATAACACTGCTCCCTTGTTAAGTTTAGATTTTTTTTTTTCTTTTAACGAATTGCTCCGCAGTGCTCACAAGGTGGACGTCAGAGTCTCTATCAGGGCTTTGGGGCAGAATCTTGGGGTTGAAACTGACCCAAAACTTGAGCTCTGGGGGTCTTGGGGCGCCAGTCAAGCCCCGCCTCCTCGGCAGCGGCCAATCAGCTGCCGGGGCCGCCCCTCCTCGCTGGTCTGCACTGCAGCGGGCTCTCCGCTCCTCGCCCCCATCTCCAAATCCTCTGGCCTGCCTGGCCCCGCTCCCGGTTCCTTCTCAGCGGAGGACTCTCTTCCGCCTCCAGAGTAGCCGGGTGTGGGTGTGGAATCGCTGGCCGCACGGTGAGTCTTGCCCAAAAATGGTTTCTGAGCTGCAGACCGACCGAATTCGGGCGTCTCCTTGGGGTACACTGCAGCCCCCAGCCGGGTACCCGGGAGCTCGGCCGGGTTCTAGGCCTGAAACGCTTGAGCCCAGGAGACAAGTGCCCTTCCTTCCCACTGAATCTTAGAGGCTTCCCTGCTGTCTCCCCATCTGTGGGGTCCCTGCTTGTCTCTGTCACTCTTATTTATTACGTGCTAAATCTTTCTTCTGGAACTTAACCATTGAGATTAATACATCTCTGCCTTTAGAAAGCGTTTTTCATTATGCCGTGTTGCGTACGAAAATTAATATAATTTATCAGGGGCCGACATTTCATCACCTTTGCTTTGGTTAGCTCGTTCTATGTGTCTCTGTGTCTGTCTCTCCCTTTTAAAAAATAAAGTTAAAGTCCATTTTTGCACCAAATCTCACGACTGCTCCTCTGCATCCTCCAAGAGATAAGTTAGCTGTGTCTTCTCCCCATGTATCCGATTGCCCTGTGCACACATTTTTACACAAACAGTATATGCATTTTCATTCACACTTTAACATTTCCATGAAAGTCATTATGATGATTTAGCTGGCGGTGCAGTGCATCCTGGCATTTCGGATCGATTGGGCAGGGACTTAGGAAGCAGACCTCCAGCTGTCATTTAGCTGAGAAAACTAAAGGCCAGAGAAGGAACAGAAAATAAGGGGGACGGGCTCACTGTCTCTCAGGCTGCCTTCACCTAGCAGGATCCTGAACCCAGGTTCTGTGGTTTTTGCCCTAGACAGTGGCTCTACCTGAACCCTGTGCAGATCTCGAGTGCTCTCCGGGCCTGACTGTTGGATGCTCATAATCTTCAGATTGCAGGAGTGTTGAAGGGAGACGAGAACGGAAGTGTGACTTGGACCCAATTAGGACTGAAAGTTATGCATGTTTCTAGACTTGAAATATTGAATTTTAGGAGAGCTGGAATATCTGCTGTACTTAACAAGCACTCATACATTCATACTATATGCCAGGCATTTAATAAGTCCTAACATATCTACTTGGAGTCTTAAATAAGTCCGTAATGCAATGTAAGTTTTATCATCCCTGTTTTACAGGAGAATTAGGTAACTTGCCAAAGTCAGCCAGCTGGTGATTTTGAGTGCAATTCATCCGGTGAGAGTCAGAATTCCTAGCCATTACACTACTCTGTATTTCACATGCTAGAAGGGAACACCTGTCACCTTATAACGAATGGACAGGCAGTTTGAGGAAGGAGCAACGGAAAGGGAAGAAATGGGATTTCAACTGTACACTGACTAAGACATCTCAGCCACCCATTGCTTGTTTGAAATCTATTATTTTCAGCTTACAAAAAGCACACATGTAATTGAAACAATACAATCAATGAAGAGTGGCATAAAAACTTGCCTCCTCCTTATTCCTGGGGTTAGATATAAGCAGGTAGAAATGCATTCTTCCCTTCTCCCTGCATAAAACAAATATGGGTCCCTTTAAGTAAACGAAGTCTATTCAACAATTTCTGCAATCTGTGTTTTTCCATTCGCCATGTCTCAAGGTGCTTTGCCTCGATATGTGAGATTTAAGCTTTTTCTAAGAAGTGAAAAGTGCATGGATGGTTTCTATGGTAATTTATTCAGCCTGTTCCTTACGAATGGGTATGATCAGAGACATTATGCCTTTAATAAAACAGCCTTAGAGATTGCTAAGGAGGCAACACCAGCGTCCCTAATCCTCTGCAGCGCCGAGCCGCCGTGGCTGGCGACACAAAGAAGCGCTGTCCCCTGCCAAGCGCCGCCCCTCGGGCTCCCACTCCTGCCCGGGAGGAAGTGGGGAGGAGGAGACTGCTCGGGAACCCTCCTTCCTCGCGCTTTGCTCTTCTCCCAGCTCGATTAGCTCTCGGCTCGCCCTCCGGGTCAGAGCTCTGCAGGGCGGCTCCACCCCCGGCCCGTGCGCCCCCAAGCACCTGGCAGGCCCGGTGGACACCGCAGGGTGACCCGGTGAGTGACCCCTCCGAAGACCTTGTGGCCGGGGGGTAACGGCGCCGATGGGCCGAGCCGAAGGGGTGTGGGCGGTGGGACTGGGTGGGGAGGGGCGCTGCGGGCCTGGGTGGGTGGGGTCGACTCCGGGACAGCCTGGGGGCATTTTGTATCCGCACGGCTGCCAGCGATTTTTCTCTGCTTCCCGGCTCTGCTCCCTGCCCGGTGCCGCACAGCTCCGGCGCCCCGCGTTTCCTGCGCCCCGGGTTGTGACAGTGATGTTGCTGTGGGCTGTGCTTTGTGCTGTCGCGTTCCTCACAGGCCTGACCTCCAGAAGCAGCTTTCTGGGGTGAGAAGACCACGGCTCCCCGGGAGGAGGCAGGGCTGGCTCGGGGGCTCCCCAGTAGCTGGTGACGGAGCATCCCTTCTGTCCTGCTGCCCTTTGGTCTTTGCGAGCAGGGACTCTGAGACTGAGAGTCCCTTGCTGGCTTGCACCATTCGTTAGAGACCGGGTGGGGCTGGAGGAGGGGGCAGTGGTCTGCGTATCCCACCGCACCCAGCCCTCTAGGGCCAGTGGTCTGGAGAATTCTCTGCCAGCCGCGCTGAGCCTTTCTGCTGCGTTCCCCTCCTCCCAGGCTGCCGCCCCCGCCTCTCCGTCCTCTAACGTCACAGCGCCCCCACCCCACTCTGGCTCTGGAGCTGGGAGGGGAGGAGGGGAGACGGAGAGGGGTCAGGCTTCGATTTGAAGAGTGGCGGCCCCTAGGAGTTTCCGACAACGTTGGTCACCCTTTGTCCATTTGATGGAAACCCTCTGAGGCAATGGGGCGGAGGCTGGGCTTTAATAAAACACAAACAACAAACATAAAAGTCACCCTGGTCTTCCCATCGCTGGGCAAGGATTCCTCAACTCTGTTGTGCTCCTGACAGTCACCCAATGGGAAGAGTATGCAAATAGGACTGTCTGATCTCAGGGTACATCCGTTTTCCGACAATTGACTCAAGTTCATCCTTCTTTTATTGGCAGAGAAGGATGTTGTTTTTAAGCTGAGTGGTAAATATATGCAGTTTTAAGTTTTTAAATTGTTTCATTGTTACTTTACTGCTTAGAACCTTTCATGGACATTATGTATTCTCGTAGATGTATGAATTAAACACTTTTTAAAATACCTTCATATCCCTCACCCAATCATCTGTCCAGTGATTACCTGCTCATGCTCTTGGGGAATTAAAGAACAAAAGGTATTCTCTGACCTCAGACACTTAGACTCTTAAGTTTCAATGTCTGAAATCGAGGAATAATACAGGATGCAAGTGCTAAGGTATCCAAGAAGGTCCCGCCATTCCTGTATGCCTGTCTTACAGGGTGCCCCATGGCACTACTGTGTGGTAGAAGCATAAACTCCACTCTCTTCCTAGCTACAGGTCCCGCCCGCGGCACCTTTTGCTTTGGTTGTGACTTTGTACCAAATTGTAATGTCCAGGGAAGAGAAAGCAGGAGCCATGGGGAAGGTTAAGAAGAGAAATAAAAATTCGTTTTCCCCAGGTTGTGCCCAAGTTCACCAAGCTAGAAAACACAGGGATTCAGGCATCAAAAGGGAGCATTTGATTCAAAAGCCAAATCTTGTCACTCTCAGCTGGTTAAAGTAGGGACAGAACCAACTGCAGATTTCAAGGACACATCTTGATCACTCCCTTACAGGGAAGGAAATTAAATACACTGGTATGCCAACACTCAACTTGATGGAAGATGAAGAAGACATTGGTTTAGGGCCAGTGAGGTAGAATCTGTTGATTGAGCTATTAAACACACATAAATATAACTGAACTTATATTACCCTGTGTTAAATTATAATAATAACATATACAGCTGTTCAAGAGGATACAGACTTGTGTAAAGAAAAATACTGTTCACCTCTTTCCTTCTCAATATAATCAAAGATAGCAGGTTGAAATGTGGCTTCCATAGATTTTATATAGATAAAAAGACTAGCATCTAAGAAATATTTATATAGTCCTTATCATAAGAAGGCAGACATCAGCACTAGTCTTCTAGGAGCAGGTCCTAGATTCACCATCTACTGCTCATGAGACTGTAAGCAAATAGCAAACTTATCTGGTCATTTGGGATTTTGGTTGTTTTGTTTTACCTGTCTATAAAATGGGTATAATGATAATATATATCTCAAAAGTTTATATAGATTTATTAACAGGATTAAATAAATGACATGAATCAGTTATTGCAATGCCCAAAACCTGAAAACCAGTATATTATTACTTCTGCAATTACTACTGTAATTTCCATTATCTTTATCTATAAAAATGCATTTCTAAATAGCATGAGTTGAAATTTTTAGTTAATATATATCTAGAACATTCTAGATAGATGCAAAATGGAGTTAACTCATCGTTGAACTAGCTAGTGAGGCAGTTCTGTGTTCTGGTCATGTGACACAATAGCACTGGGGAAAGTATGGGCCCAGAGAGAAGGGTCTGCTGGGCAGTCCTTAAGGAAAGTCTGCTGAGGGAGGGGAGCAGACTGGGTACAGTGCAGTATTGGGGGACCGGATGTGGAAAAGTTGAGTAAGTGTGGGTTTGAATTGGAGATCCTGCAACAGGCAGACTGGGAGATGATACTAGGAAACATTCCTCATCCATTTATGTTTTCTTTTTCTATCTCTATTTGTAGCTTTTTGTGACAGCATATATCTATATCTATATCTATATCTATCTATATCTATATCTATCTACATCTGTATCTGCCTTTATTGTCTTAGTTACTTTTCTTGTTGCTGAAGCACAGTACCTGACAGCCTCAAGTTAAGGTGGAAAGCTTTATTTTGGCTCACAGTTTCTGGAGGTTTCAGTCCATGTCAGCTGGATCCAAGGCAGGGAGGCTGGCAGAGGGTCATCACAGAGGTGAAACAGTTCATGGTGTGGCAGGGTAGGCAGAAGGCAGCAAACCAGCAGCAGCAAACAACAAGCCTGCCTTTATATGTTATCCAGGCTATACCACACTCAGGGTGGGTCTGCTCATTATTCACACCCAGAAATATGCTAAACCAATTAATTCATGACTCCACACACACCCAGGTTGTTTTGAAAGAGTGCAGACATTGTAGGTCCTTCTTCAGGTTGTGATTGTACTCTCTGCATAGCCTTTCCACCATTGGACATTAGCTGCTTTCTTTATTTTCTTCACATTCATCTTTCTTACACTCTCTCCTTTCTCCTAGTTTTTTTTTTTTTTTTGACAGTTGTGTGGGTAACATGCCTTATATTTCCTGTTGACTGACTGATGAGATTGAGCATTTTTGTTTTCTTAGAGATGGCCATATAACTTTGCTCTTCTTTGTGTATCTTCACTTAGAAGTGTAGGATTTCCACAGATAGAAAGATGTGGGTGAGAAAGGAAGGAAAATGAATGAAACTGATCTGATATGGAAGCAGGGTCTCTAGGTGTGCGGGTAGCCTGGGAACTATAGGGAGGGAAGGAACAAGAGATAAGTGGAGGAGCTACCTGGAGTCATCACAGATCAGGAGGAAGGAGCCAGGTCTCCCACTGTGGACACAGGTGAAGCTCTGGGAATTTTTCTTCAGGACAATAATATGGTTAGACAGGTTCTAGGAACAGAGCCTGGCAGCTTAGAAATCGGATTGGTTTAGTCCAAGCGTGAATTACTTAAAGACCTAAACTAGGGTAGTGGCAGTGTGACTGAAAGTTGTGAGCAAGGATATTGACAGTCCTTGTGACCAGTTGATATGGGGATAACAGGAAGAGGGAACATACTGTGACTCTGTGGTTTACTCTCCTAGTTATTTGTGGACACCTGGAGGGGTAAAGAAAAACCAAACTTCTTATTAAACATTTGCTGGCTGTATGTTCTCAATAGTTCTCTGAGGTAGGTAGGTAGACAGTGCTTGTTTTTAACTGCTAAAAGCATCAAGTTTATGCAGTTTACCTCAGAGGAACTCTTTTGGGGGAAAATAATGAGTTAAAGACTTCTTTAATTTCAGAAACCAACTATAAATGATCACTGTGCTCTTTCATTCAAGGTCTTGACCGTGTCAACCACCTCAGGACAGGACCTTTTCATAAGTAGCTACAGAAAGCACTGAGCTGTCACAGACTTTTTCAAGGACTCATGCAGATACTTCAAAAATAAATAAAGTAATCTTTAGCAGTCATATTATCATTAGTCTTAATGGTGGCTGTGAAAAGACAAATATAAAATCTGAATCAATAAATATTCAATCCAGTGTTTATAAAACCCAACATTATGTTAGTTTTCTTTTTTCACTTTACAAGAATTCTCTGTTATTCACATATTTAAATGCTTTATCTTTAATCAAATAAATATGCATATGCATATATATTATATATATAACTAAAATAAGGGCACATAACCTGTGTTATTTCCTCTAATTCTCAGAATCTTTTGTGACTGATACTATTATTTCTATTTGATGAATAATAGAACTAAGTCTAAGATGTGTTATCCAGGTCTTGCAGTTAGCTCTGAGATTCAAATCTAGACAGCCTTAAGTCTAGCGCCTGAACCTGTATTTAATTTGCATATGAGAGTGAGTCGTGTGGTTTAGATGTGTCCCTCATTGCTCAGTGTTGGAATCTTAATCTCCAGTGCAAATCTGCTGAGCGAGGAGACCTTTAAGTGATGGTGGTGAATTCAGAGCCCTGAATGGATTAATGCCATTATCTAGGTAGTGGTTAGTTCCTAACAGAATGGGTTGCTGATATAAAGATTCATTCAATCCCCTTTCTTGTTCTCTCTCACATGTGCCCTGTGGCCCTTCTGCCTTCTGCCCTGGGCTGATGTGGCACAAAGACTTTCACTGGTCGTGGGACCCCCATCTTGTACTTCCCAGCCTCCCAAATTCTAAAGAAAAACAACTCTGCTCATTGTAAATTCCCAGTCTCAGGAATTCTGTTTCAGCAACATTAAATGCATATTTCCTGACAAGGAGCATATTTTCTGACAAGGAAAATAGAGAAGAAGTAAAGACCAAAGATGAAAATTTAAGAAATGCCATGAGGAAGTGAAAGAAGGACAGAGAGTAAATGGTTCCAGAAATTAAAGACAGAGTTCGCTGAGAGCCCAGTGTGGTGAGGTGGTACACTCCTATAACCCCAGCACTCAGGAGAGGCTGAGGCAGAAGGATCACTGCAAGTTCGAGGCCCTGTCTCAAAAAGATAGATCCTGTCTCAAAAAGAAAAAAAAAAAAGAAAGAAAGAGCTTGCTTAGGGCAGGAAGATCAGCCATGTCCAGATCAGCCATGTCCAGACAAGAAGCCATGGGTGCCTTGATTATGAAAATGCTTTTGTTTTTGAAGGTC
This sequence comes from Dasyprocta punctata, assembly GCA_004363535.1. Taxonomy (NCBI): domain Eukaryota; kingdom Metazoa; phylum Chordata; class Mammalia; order Rodentia; family Dasyproctidae; genus Dasyprocta; species Dasyprocta punctata. The sequence continues at coordinate 28,602 of RJWM01006220.1, read as the reverse complement.
CCTTTCAGTCAGGTTCAAGTACATCAGACTAGGGAGCATCCTTAAGAGGAGCTCATGATGAAGAAGAGGACACTTGTGAGTTCACAGGCACAGAGAGTCAAATCTTCCTTGGTTGTGTTCCGGTGCAAGCAAGAATCTGCACTCTTTTCATGACTTGTTGCCATCTACACTTGGTTGTCCAGCACTTGGGTTCAATGCACTGAGGGCTTATCTTTCTTCTTACTCAGGTTATGATTTTGACCAAAGTACCGTCTTTGCAAACACAGACTTTCCAAACTGAAGTTTTAATTTTCCAAGTAGGGATTAATGAAAGCCAAGAAGGGTGGAATGGGTACTGGAAGAATAAAGCATGGCACCACTATATCAGTTCTTTGAGGCTGCCGTATCAAGTGCTCACAAATAGAGTGGTTTAAAATAATAGGAATTTATTCACTCACTGTTCTGGAAACTTAGGAATTCAATATCCAGGTGTCAGCAAGGTTGGTTTCTTCCAGAGGTTCAGAGGTAGAATCTGTCCATGCCTTTCTAACTTGAGCATCTGGTTTTTGCCTAAATCCTTGGTGTTCTTTGGCTTGTAGCCACATAACTCTAATCTCTGCCTCCATCTTTTGATAACATCCTCCTCTGTGTATCTGTGTCTCTCTGTGGCCAAATTTCCTTTTCTTATTATGATATCAGCCATTGGCCCAGGCCCATCCAAATCTAATATAACCTCATTTTAACCTGAATGCATCTGACAGATCCTATTTTCTCAAGTCACATTCACAGATATTAAGTTAGGACTTCAAAATACCACTTTGGTGGACATAGTTCTGCCTTCATTTGTCCCTTCTGTTTTTGTCCACCAGTGATGGAAAAGTGTCACATTCTCTGAGTTTGACCCTATAAGCTTAAGTAGACAGGGCACAATGGGTCTTGTTGACTATAGACCCAAACACTGAAAGCTTTAGTTGTTTCCCGTGTCAGCATTATTTGCACTGTGAATTGCACCATCTGGTGGGAAAAGGGAAAATTCTGCTTGTTTTTGTTTGTTGTTTGTTTGCCTACTCCTTGCAAAGCTGAATCTTTGCTTTCTTCTCTGCAGAAACCACTAGAGCCATGGCGACTCCCTCTGCTGCCTTCGAGGCTCTTATGAATGGAGTGACAAGCTGGGATCTCCCTGAAGATGCCATCCCGTGTGAACTGCTTCTTATCGGGGAGGCTTCGTTTCCTGTGATGGTGAATGACATGGGCCAGGTCCTCATTGCTGCCTCCTCGTATGGTCGAGGCCGCCTGGTGGTCTTATCCCATGAAGACTACTTGGTGGAAACCCAGCTCTCTCCTTTTCTCGTCAATGCTGTGGGGTGGCTTTGTTCTTCCCCTGGGGCTCCCATTGGTGTCCACCCATCCCTGGCACCTTTGGTCAAAGTCTTTGAGGGTGTTGGAGTAGAGGCAAAGATTGAGCCAGAAGTGAATGACTCCCTGGGGGTTTACTGTATCGATGCCTACAATGAGACCATGACTGAAAAGCTGGTGCAGTTTATGAAGCGTGGAGGAGGCTTGCTCATGGGAGGCCAGGCCTGGGATTGGGCCAACCAAGGTGACGATGAAAGGGTTCTGTTCACATTCCCTGGGAACCTGGTGACCAGCGTGGCAGGCGTGTACTTCACTGACAATAAAGGGGACACCAGTTTCTTTAAAGTCTCTAAGAAGATGCCCAAGATCCCAGTCTTGGTTAGGTGAGTACCCTATCCCAGTGTGGAGTTGGCTCTGGGTTAAAAAGTAGACATGGTTCTTATCTTCATGCTGCTTCCAGGTTAACAGAAGAGAATCTGGCACTCAGACATGGATTCTTCACAGAACAAGCGGATTTTTAAAATGCTGTAAGGCCCAGGAGGGGAAAGGTCCTCGTTGTTCCTGCCTTCCCAGGCCAGATTATTTTGCTGTTTGATGGGAGTACTTCTTTACTGCCTATTAAATCACTCAATATATAAACAAATATACTCATGACCTCAAGAGTTGGCAAAATAACCCAGGAAGGTTCATAGAAGAAGGATTCTTTCAACTAAAATGTGAGGAAAAGGAAAACATTAAGGACCCCATAAGCAAAGTCTAGAGAGAAGTGAGAAAAGTCTGGGAATGTCCAATTGGATGAGGAAATAGAAAATAGAAGATTCAGAAGTTGAGATAGCCAAATAGATGGTACTAATTATGTATGCTAAATCTCAAATTTAAGAGAGCAATTTTTCTGTCCAGGGACCGAAGATTAATTGTGAATGAAGAGTGTAAATTGATGAGTCCAGAGAGAGGAAGCACTGAATGAAAATTCTTTGAAAACATCACCTAGTCTGTTTTGTTCACACATAATGCTATGCATGTGGCAGGTTAATAGGTGCTCAGTAAATATTCACTGGACATAAAATTAGATGGATGAATATAGGGGATGAATACAGATAGATGAATATAGCTGGAGTGCTCCCAGGAGACCACTCCCCATTGTACATTAAAATTCTTATCTTCCTTGGAGCAGAGAGTACTGATATTTCTGGCTGATAGAGTCAGGGTAAGGTAGGATTGGGTAAGGAAGTTGCTTGGGGCAAGTTGTAGGTATGAGAATGAGATTCAACCTCTCCTTGGCACAAATGTTTTGGGGAAATCCATCAGAACAGTTTGTCTTTTACATGACACTTTGCCCCATTTTAACCCAAATACAATGCTACCTCGGTTCACAAAGTTAATTCACTCCATGATTCTGGAAAAGATGGCCATGTTCATGTTCATGGTAGTGGTCATGTTTGTCACCTGATGCAGAGTTCACAAACAGAAACAAAACTTTGCCAAATGCTTCTGTTTGGGAACCAAATTGTTCCCAAATGAAAGCATTCATGAACCAAGGCACCGTGTATTGGGCTTCTGTAAAGTAGTTCCGAGTGTTAATTCATCCATCCATTTAACCAGAGTTTATGGAATATATTCTACATTCTAGATATTTACTTTAAGGACATGATTTACAAAGATGTGAAAACCAAAGGCCCAGAAGTATATCTAATAAGAAGATCTAGAAGAAATGTCAAAAACCAAATAACTGCTGTAAAGTACTACATTATTGTAGTTCAGTAGAATCTGGAAATCGGGAGTCCATGACCAGTGACCTCCCAGAATGCCATTCGCATGTCCTTTCGATTTTCTTTTTCCCTCTAACAGGGTAGAAACTCCCAGTCTTTCTTTTTGTTATTACTTCCATGGGACTGTGGTTTCTCAGTCTGTAATGTTCTTTGTGCATTCAAAAACTTATTAGAGAGGCATAAAAAAGAAGATTGTATAAATCCCACAGTCTGTATGCCCATGTGGTCCAAGTACCTTGGCTTGAAGACACTCCTCTGAAACCTGAATTAACTATAAGTCGATGCTATATATGTCACTTTCAAGTTGAAAAATGGTGAACAACTACTAGCCACAAAAGTGATTTTGACTTCTGGATTACTAAAATAAATTCAAAATTTTGAAAATTGATATTGTCTCAGATGCAACCAAAAACTGTCAAATTACTGAACATAAACATGAATATGATTCTCCAAGTGGCCTGGAAAAATATCTAAGCAAGTTTTAATAAATTTATTTATGACAAGTATCTTCATATCCTTAGACATCATTGCTAGTTACATGTTAGATATATAGAGAATAAGCTACTAAAACCAAGTTGGTTAGTTGATGAATAAAAGTGAGTGATGCACCACTAGATAGACTGATCTTGACAATAAGAGTGTTAACACAAATTGTGTATTTCAAAACTGGAAGAGATTAATACAGATCCTATCAAAATGATAATGCAAGAAAATTATAAATTTATGCACATTGTACTAATAAGAAAAGTAAATGAAGGGTAGCATATACAGTGTGTACACACTGAACAAAAGGATGAATCATGACACACCACAGTGTGAGGTTTCATCATGTTACTCAGAATGGTGCACAATTTCAAACTTATGAAATGTTCATTTCTGTAATTTTCTTTTCAGTGTTTGTGGATTACATCTAACTGGGGTGAACTGAAACTGCAGAAAGTGAAACTGTGGATAAAAGAACATGATCAATTTCTTATCTAGCACATTGAGCTAAAGAGACAGGAAAATTTTAGTTTGTTTTAAATCTGTGTTAAAAAACAGATTATCAGGACAGCAAAAAAATATAAAGTATTTTAGGCATTTAGAAGAGTTGTAAATAACAAGATTCCTTTGCGCATAAGGTCAGCATAATATTTCCTACAGTGGGATTATTTTATCCCTGGAAGTATTTGTAGAATATATGTCATTATGTAAAGAGAGTCTACAAAAAAGCTTCCAAAAGACTTGAGTTTACCAAGGTTATAAAATGCAAAAATCAATTACATTTTATATACTAGAATGTAACAATTTGCAATTGTCAGAATATAACAATTATTAGAATATACTAGAATGCAACAGTGTACAATTTTTTATATACTAGAATGTAACAATTTAATTGAAATTAAAGTAGGTCATCATTTAAAATAGTATCTAAAATCAAGAAATACTAGGAGTTACATGTGACAAAATATGTCATAGCATACCAAAAACCACAAAATGTCACTGAAAAAAATTAACTAAAAACTAAAGAAGTAAAGAAATATACCATATTGATGGATCAGATCACTGAATCCTTCTTCCTTCCCTCATTTCCTAGTTTGCTACTGTTTTGAGACAAGGTCCCATTAAGTAGTCCAGGCTAGCCTTGAACTTAATGTATATCCCAGCCTGGACTCAAACTTTTGTATTCACCATGCTGATGACTTGGCCTCTGGAGTGCTGAGACTACAGGTGTGTACCACCATGCCCATATCAGAATTTTCAATATTTATAAGACATCAGTTTTTTCTAAAAGTGTCCTATAGACTCCATTCAGTCTCAATCTAAATTCAAATTAATTCTAAAACTAATAAACAAATGAAAAGAACTAAAATCACCAAGCCTATTCTGGAAATGAATAATAAAGGCAGAGAACCTATAGTAACTAATTTTGAAATTTTTGTAAAGCTGAAGTAATCGAATCTGTAATATTGGCATAAGGATAGACAAACAGACCAACGAAACTGAGATAGTTTATAGATAGATAAACTATCACGTTTATGTTCGGTTGTTTTTTGACAAAGTTTCCAAGGTAATACGTGAGGAAAGGACAGTTCTTTCAACAGACAGTTCTGACACAACTGTATACTCCGATGGTAAGAAAATGAAGCATGTCCCTTACCCACCTCCCAACTCCAAATAAAGCAAATACTTAGATGTAGAACTAAATACAAAGGCAAAAACTCCAAGCCTTCCAAATTAAATCATAGAAAAAAGTACCTAAAGTATTAAATAGACAGAGATTGGTTTCATAATAGGCAAGAAGTGCATGATTGTAAAAGGATTGGTAAGTTGAGCTTTATTTAAAAAGTGTAACTTCTGTAGTTTCATGCACAATATTAAGAAGATTGAAAGGTGAAGTACAGACTAAATTAAAATTTTTGCATGTTTAGCAATGAACTTCCATTCAGAATGCACAGAACCCTTATGTCTCAGGAAGACAGTTTTTTAAAAAGGCAAAATATTTTAACTTACTTCACAAAAAATGATACATGAAAGGCCAAAACACCCATGAAATGATTCTCAACATTATTAGTCTTTAACAAATGCAAATTAAATTCACAACAAAATATCTCATCCCTCTTAAAATTAAAAAAATGACTAAAATTAAAGACTCATAATTTTTTATGAATTTAACATATATTTAGCATAAAACTCAGCCAGCTTTAATACAAGAGAACTTAAAACATGTCAACATGAACTACTGTACAATAGCACTCAAGTTGGAGGTTACCCAGATGTCCATCCACAGAACAGTGGTGAAATGAAATGCAGAATATCTTCATCACTGCAAAATGCTCAACAGTAAAAGGGAAAGAATAATTGAGAGGCTCAATGACATGGATGGCTCTTAAAAAATTATTCTGAGTGAAAGAAGCAAAACCCAAATAAAGTACACACTTGAAGCAACATTTATAAGAAACTTTAGAAAAAATAAATCTAGCCTGTAGGTACAGAATGCACACCAGTCTCTTTCTACACTGGAATAGGGGACTGGATCGACTATAATGGAGCAAGGTGGATTTTCAATGTGATGGAAATTTTGTGTCTATTTGCTTAAAATTGTGGTGGTTATTCAGTTGTATAAATTTAGCAGAAACTCATCAATATACACATTTAGAATGGGTGAATTTTATCATGTGTCAATGAAGATTTTTAAATAGGTGTTTAGAATACATGATTGGTATATATGTAATTTTGACATGTATATATCAGCATTTCTTTATCCATTCATCCACTGATGGACATTTAGATGATGCCATCCTGTGCCTTGTCTACTGTGAAAAGCATTACAGTGAACGTGTGAGCGCAGAGGCCGCCCCAAGGTGCTAATTCCACCTACTTTGAGTGCCGCCCAACCAAGCAATGGCTGGGTTGTATGGTAGCTCCATTTTAAAATTTTCAAGGCACCTACAAACTATTTTCTATATTGTAGAAAATTCCACATGTACCAATTTACATCCTTACCAACAATGTATAAGAATTCCCTTTTCTCTATATCTTCATGAGCATTTATCTCTTGGTGTTGTCATAATAGTTATTTTCACAGAATGAAGTGTTCTCACCATGGTTTCGATTTCCATTTCTCTGATAATTAATAATGATGTCAAAGTGTCTTTTCATAGACCTGCTGATCATTGAGTGTCTTCTCATAGATCTGCTATTCAGGGGTTTTGCCCTTTTTAAATTGGATTATCATTAATTATTATGATTACTATTTTGTTATTGAGTTACATGAATTCCTTATATATTATGGCTATAACCCCATATCTGGTATACAGCTTGCATACATTTTTCTCCAGATCCTTAACCTGCCCTTTTCATTTTGTTGGGTTTTATGTTGCCTTGCTGTGAAGAAACACTTTAGTTTGATGTAGTCTCACTTGTTTACTTTGGACTTCGCTTACCTGTGCTTTTCTCATGATAGCCAAAAATCATTCTCTAGACCAACACTAAATAGCTATTCCCCTATATTTTCTTCTAGATATTTTATGATTTCAAGCTTACCTTTAGGTCTTTAATCCATTTTGAGTTGATTTTTGTGTATAGTGTAATGCTCTTCTCAATACAGTATAACTTGGTCGTCATTCTCTGATAATGCACAGAAATTTTCCTTATTTTTCAGAGCAGTATTATACTCCCCTCTAAATATACAGCCTCATTTTTTCAGCCAACCTCTAAAATTGATACTGTTTTCAGTATTTTGCTATTATAAATAAGATTGAAATGAATAACTGTCATTTTCCTGTGTCAGAACTGTCTGTTTTATGTAACTTCCTACTGGTTGAATTGCTAAGTCAAAAAAAATTAAATGTGTATGTACTTTTGTTAAAAGTACCACTATTTTCTCTATTTGGTTGTGTACTATTTCTGATTCCCCTCGGGAATGTAAGAAGTATCAGTTACTCCAGAGTTGTTCAACAGAGAAGTTATCAGGCTTGTGAATTTTACTAATTTGATAATCAGAAAAAAAACACTAAAAATTTTTAATTTGCATTCTTCTTATACTGTGTAAGATCAATTATCTTTTTGTGTGTTTTGTTTGTGATTTATGAAATACCAATTCATCTGTTAAGTTATTTTTTCTTACTGGGTTTTTGGTGTTGTCTCCCATTTTTTACTTCTTTACCTATTAGAATCATAAGACTTATATCTATGACGTATTGAATTTGCCTTTTGAATGCGCTTAGTATTTTTACCAAAAATGGCTTTGTATATATAGTTGATTTTGTGAGTCATTATTATCACATCTAATTCTGAGTCAGACTATAAAAAATTTACCCTTCTTTTAACACTTGTTTGGTTTTATTTTTTAATTTTTTAATTTTTATTTATTTATTTATTTATTTTTTGCGGCACCAGGGATTGAACTCACAGCCTTGCGCCTGCCAGGGCAGGCGCTTAAGCCACTGAGCCAAACTCTCGGCCCTGGTTTTTTTGAGGCAGGGTCGCACTATGTAGCTCAGGTCGGCCTTGCGCCGCGTTGTAGCCCAAGCCGGCCTCGAACTCACAACGCTCTGCCTACCTCAGCCTCCCGAGTGCTGGGATTAAAGGCATGTGCCACCACGCCCGGCTTATTTTTTAAATTAATACCTCCTACTTACTTTCTTTCTTGTGTATTTTGTAAAGTATGGATCCAGTTTATCTTTTCTTATATGGCTAGCCAATTGTCCAACACCTTTATGAAAACATTCATCTTTTCCCCAGTAATTTAAAATGCATCTTTATTATATACTAATATACATATTTACCCTGTTATTTTTAAACTTATTTTTTATCTGATTTGAGAATTAACTTGTTTATACAATTTACCTTTCATTTCAAATCAGAGCTTTTCATGTGCGCCACCTTCTATGCCCATCCCCTTCTTCCAAGATTTTGGAGAAACCATATGGTATTTTGGTACCAGCTGGTTTTCGCTAAATTTTGTTTGTTTTCTTTGTTTTAATGCCATAGCTCTATTAATTTGATATTCTTTCTTACCAATTGCACCGTGTCATCAGTTAGAAGTTTCACTAATATGCTTGCCCACCACAGCTTTTTATAGCAAATTTGTTCCTCTGTTGTGTTCAGCTTTGTTTTTCAGATTTTTCTAGACCTTCAGTACTTTTTTTTTTTTTTTTGCGGCACCGGGGATTGAACTCACAACCTCGCACCTGCCAGGGCAGGCGCTTAAGGAACTGAGCCAAACTCCCAGCCCTTAGACCTTCAGTATTAATCTAAACTTTCATGCAAAAGTTTTATTTGCAGTAAAGTTCAGTGTCCTCATGTTCTGCAAAAAAGTCTTATGCAGCTTAAACACTTACTTCTCTGCAGGCAATTTTTTTTACTGTCTACGGCCTTTTGTGAGATTTTTTTCCCTTTATATTTGGAGTTCATAAATTTACCAGCGATTGACTCAATACTGTGCTGCTTCATTTTCACTGCTTTCCATTCGGATAGTGACTTCATTCTGAAGATTCAGATGATTTCAGTCCAAAAAAGTGTTTATCTCGTTTCTTCTGTTTGTTCTTTATTTTTGGAACTCCAAATGCTAGATGTTATATATTCCAATCTGCTCTTCTTTTTAAAATGTTTATCATTTGTACCTTTAGGACTACTTCATGAATTATCACCTTACTAAACTTTCCAGTTTGCTTAGTCACTATCTTTAGCTAGGTCTTGATATATTTTCTTTCTGTTTATCAAAATTAGGATTATCTGTTTGGCAGTGCAGTAACACTTTTATTCTGATCGGTAAACTTTCACATAAACCTCTCTCATTTTTTAAAAAAGAAATGATCTGTCTTCTTAAATCTCCCTAGTGACAAGTCAAATGTAGTTAAGAGCTTTCTTCTCTATGTGCCACCATTTCTTAGAAGTTTGTTTTCTCTTAAACAGAGTTCGGTACTTTTCTTTCATGTTGTTAATATTCATCAAATATTGCCTATTTAAGATTGAAATTCTACATCAATCAATATTGCTTTTATGATATCGTTTCTCAGGACAAATGATAATACTGGTCCTTTTGTTTTCTTTATCTTCTCTTTAATACATATCCAATCCCAGATCCTTCTGTTCTTGTGGAATACTGATCCATCTGATTCCATTCGATTTATGTTCTCCATCAATACTGAACAATCCTAATTTACTGATTATGCCCTTTTCGAAATCTGGCACTATCATAGATTTGTTTTTATTTAATAACATTTGTTTAATTTCAGAATATGATAAGAAAGAAAGTAAAACAAAATGGATATTCTTTTTCCATTTATGAAACTGTTGTTTTGCTCCTTGTAACAAAATTACAGAAGTTATGACTCTTGGAGCTGACAAACTGATGTCTCTGGGAGAGCTCTTTGGTTGAATGCTGAGCAGGGCCTCGTATCATTTGTCTAGAATTTCTAGGGACTTGGAATCTGAGTCTTGGCTTAACAGTTTTAGTATCTCTCATTTTCTCCAGTAGGCTGTCAGAAATTCTGATACTGACACATTAATTTAAAACACAGTGACACATCTTTTCATTTATTTCATTTAAAAGAAAAGAACAATTGCATGAAATGTATGAACATAACTTTTTATAAGAATTAACTATTTCTTAAAGAGATATGAAAAAACTCAAAAAATTAACTATTTCTATTTATTTTAAATCTCTTGAAATTTCATTTTTTAAAATTATCAAGTTGAAAAAAGATTACCCAAGGTATTGTTGCTTAAGAAAAATAAGTGCCCCCAATGTAGAATATTCTGGTTGGCCTGACCGATGGCATAATGGCATCCTCAAGCCATGATCATAGGAAGCAAGATTATAATCATAAGGTTGTTTGGTAAACCCAGAATCAGAGCGAGAAGTCCTAGTTGAATGATTTTAATGGTGAGTGCTTCAAGGAGAAGGGAAAGTCATCTCTGAATTGTAGATTAATACCTTCATTTTAAGGAAAGGCTCACTGTGAGAACCAATTTTCCAAAACAGTTAAAGCTCTGCTACTTGCAGAGAGTACAACACAAATCCTATGATTATGTTCTCTACCTGTTCCTCATTTTTTTGGCATTTCCACAAATCTGCCTTCTGATCATACATAAATGGCAGAACAACTCCGAAATCTTAAGCTTACAGAGACCACTCCTACACCCAAAACCTCATCCCACTAGTTATCTAGGTCTCTGTACATTTGGAGCCTGTTGGAGATCTTCTAGGCATGGATTCCCCATAGAAAGTAACTACACAGTTTACTTTCTAGGGTCAGGAAAGTAAACACATGGCTGAACAAAACCAAAACAAAGCAACAAAAACCATAGCATGCACCACTGCTGTTGGGCAGGCAATGAATCGATAGAAATCCAGATACAGTCAAGTCCCACTGGGTTAAGCTAGCCAGATGGTTGAAGTAGAGTTGATGGCATTCACCTCCCTTGCTCCAATAAATCTCCATGCTCAGTGAAGTCAAACCTGCCCATTCTGCTCTTCTCACACATCTGACACTCTGTAGTACTTGCTGTATACTTCACATTGTTCTAAGAGGTGTACCTAGGGCTGTTCCTCTAATCAACCATGCACATGTCTTTTGCAGCTGTGAAGATGACCTGTCTGAGGACAGAGATGAGCTCCTGCATGGGATTTCAGAGCTGGACATCAGCAACTCAGATTGTTTTCCATCCCAGCTGCTAGTGCATGGGGCCTTAGCCTTTCCTCTGGGCTTAGATTCCTACCATGGCTGTGTTATAGCTGCTGCCCGCTATGGCCGAGGCCGAGTGGTTGTGACTGGCCATAAAGTACTATTCACCGTGGGGAAACTGGGCCCCTTTCTGCTCAATGCTGTCCGCTGGCTGGATGGAGGTCGAAGAGGCAAGATTGTGGTGCAGACAGAGCTGCGAACACTGAGCGGTCTGCTTGCCGTGGGGGGCATAGACACCAGCATTGAGCCCCATCTGACCAGCGATGCCAGTGTTTATTGCTTTGAACCCGTGAGTGACGTGGGGGTCAAAGAGCTGCAGGAGTTTGTTGCTGAGGGCGGCGGGTTATTCGTTGGAGCTCAAGCTTGGTGGTGGGCCTTCAAGAACCCTGGAGTGTCCCCTCTGGCTCGATTCCCAGGAAACCTCCTCCTCAACCCCTTTGGCATCAGCATCACAAGCCAAAGCCTCAACCCAGGGCCTTTCCGAACCCCTAAAGCAGGGATAAGGACCTATCACTTCCGCTCCACTCTGGCTGAGTTTCAGGTTATCATGGGCCGAAAGAGAGGAAATGTAGAGAAGGGCTGGCTGGCAAAGCTGGGACCCGATGGTGCAGCTTTCCTGCAGATCCCTGCTGAAGAGATCCCGGCCTACATGTCTGTGCATCGACTTCTACGGAAGCTGCTGAGTCGTTACCGTCTCCCAGTCGCCACCCGAGAGAACCCTGTTATCAATGACTGCTGCAGGGGGGCTATGCTTTCTCTGGCCACGGGCCTAGCCCACTCTGGAAGTGATCTCTCTCTGTTAGTCCCAGAAATCGAAGACATATACAGCACCCCCTACCTACGCCCCTCAGAGTCTCCTATCACCGTTGAGGTCAACTGCACCAACCCAGGTAAGGCCCAAGGACTGGGAGCTCAGTGTTAGGATGAGTGGATTAGCAGCTTATGATTACGGTAGTTCACACGGGGAAGCTGAGCACCTGCAAGAGGGTGCCTCCATTCTTTGCCATATACTTCTGAGAAAATAAGGACTGGGCTTTTGGGTGCTGCTTGGAAGAAATCAGTCAAGGCACCACCAGAGTGAAGGGGAGGAGTTGTGCAGAGCCCAGGGAGGGTCTGTGGAGTGCTGGGTGGGGTAGAGTCACAAAGAAGGGATAGAGCATTCCCTTCTGTGTCTCCTGCAGGCACCCGATACTGCTGGATGAGTACTGGCCTCTACATACCTGGAAGGCAAATCATAGAAGTCTCACTGCCTGAAGCTGCTGCCTCTGCGGATCTGAAGGTGAGGCCACGCCCCGTCTGTCTCACCAGGTGCCAGGGCACCTGAGTTGCCATCCTGGTTGATATCATATTTGGTTCTCAGAAACTTTACTGGCAGTACAGAGTAGGTATCGTTACCTCTATTTCAAGGGTGAAGCAACTAGTTTGCAGAAAGGCTAAATGTGAGCCTGATACAGTTCAGAGCCCAGGACTCAAAACTAACCACCTTCTGGCTCTATGGGCTTGTGCTTTTGTGATATCCACAGAGCGAGGAGAGGGAGAGCTATCAAACCGAAGGGATTCCATCTCTCAGTTTATATTCAGTAAATCTTAGTTCATTATCCATCGTCACGTACATCTCCCATTGTAACACAAGGTCTTCCTCATTCTGGCTCCTTTCCCATGATGCCAAAAAAGAAGACTATTCTTCAGTATCTCCAGTCTGTCCTCTGCTTTGTCCCTTCCACAAACATGCGTTCTAGTCCCAAAATTAAATTGTCATCCTGCTGTTTCCCACCAGTGAGTTATTGTGATGATAAGGGTCTCCCCATGCTGGTATCTGCTTGGCTCTTATTTAGCAAAGTCTCAAAGTCTGCAATCCCAGGACTATCAAGTGCAAGCATCATTCCACTTCTCAGGAACGGGGAAGGAATTATAAGAGTCTCTGCTAACATCGACTGATTATACTGCCTTGTACCAGCCCTCTCTCTACCCTGCAAAGGGCTGGATCCTTTCTGCCCCCCCCCCAATACCAGAACTGCCATCCTGGAATAGCTAACCTCGAATTCTTTCTGTTATGAAGACACCACAGGACCATCTGTGCAGTCTGCACTTCTCGAAGTTAGCCTCACATGTTGCACTTTCTGCTTCTCACATTAATGTCTCCACGTGATCCATGGTGGAGCTGTTCAAATCCCAGAATATGCACCCCTAATGCAGTCTGCACGTTTGTGAGAAATACTGCAATTTCTCACGTCTATGTCACACTCTCAGTTTTACACACTATTTCACTTGGGGTTGTGGCCTAATGACTTTTCCTGAGTCTCCACCTCTTGGGCTCTCTTTCTCTGCCCATGCATGCCCCATGGTGACTCTGGTGGGGGATTTCTCTACTCCAGATACAGATTGGCTGCCATACAGATGACCTGACCAGGGCCAGCAAGCTGTTCCGAGGACCCCTCGTGATTAACAGGTGCTGCTTGGACAAGCCCACGAAATCCATCACCTGCCTCTGGGGTGGACTCCTCTATATCATTGTGCCTCAGAACAGCAAGCTGGGTTCTGTGCCCATCACCGTTAAAGGGGCTGTGCATGCTCCCTACTACAAGTTGGGTGAGTAGACCCTGCTGGATGCAACCCAAGGGAAGGGGAGGGGCTTGGGACGGGGATGTGATTGTGGGTGTTTGGTGCAGGAGAAGAAAGTCACAGATTAGTGTAGGGAAGCAGGGTGGCTTCCTTAGATTCTGCTTTGGGCCAACAATATAAAGACCAAACCACACTGGTAGGGATTTCATAGAAGAGTCGAGAGAGGGACATGGCTGTTCATGATCTGGGCTTTCTCCGTCTGAGGTCTAAATCATATGTGTTAATTTAAGGGATTTGGGAATGTGTGTTTCAAGCTCTCTCACCTCTTTTACTAGGGGAGACATCCCAGGAGGAGTGGAAGAGACAAATCCAGGAGAATCCAGGTCCCTGGGGAGAGCTCGCCACCGATAACATCATCCTGACAGTGCCCACCGCAAATCTGCGTGCTCTGGAGAACCCCGAGCCACTGCTCCGCCTCTGGGACGAAGTGATGCAGGCTGTGGCACGACTGGGCGCTGAGCCGTTCCCTTTGCGACTTCCCCAGAGGATCGTGGCTGATGTGCAGATCTCAGTGGGTGGGTGCTCCAAGAGAACCCTCTGTGTGTGCCGCCCCCAAGTGCCCTTCTTGCCACAGCCAGGAAGGCAAAAATGTTTTGTTCGCAAGGCATGTAGTACATGCACTCCTTGCTATTTAAGTAGAAAGGAAAAGATATACGTAAGAAATAGTTAACAGTTTAAATGAGAGAGATGGCAGCAAAAACACCAAGACGTCTTACCTGGAAGGGTGGCCTTCGAGAGACTTCAAGGCATGAATAAAATAGCAAGAGGCCTTCGCTTACCTCAGAGTCATTGCAAGACTTTGAATAAAGTGTGCCTTGTCTGTGGATCAAAACCGGGGGATGGGGTGGCTGTATAGACATTAAAGAATGATGGAAATTTCTCTAGATCTTCAATTTCTTGGCTTGCATAGATAATCCTTGTAAAGTAGTACCAATGTGAGCAAATTCGTATGTGATAATGAGAGGAGAAACCAGAGTCAAAGGGTGCTGAATTTTGAGAAAAGGATATAACAACACAGAATCCCCACAAAACTGAAGAGTAGGGGCAGGACTGGGCCTCTATAGTCTGTAACTTCTCCCCTGGCAATCCTGGCTCAGGATGGGGTAGAGAGGAGGGCACAAGAAGGAAAGCCAGGAGGTCTGAATTTGGGTTGCCCTTCTGAGCAGTAGGGGTGCCGGAAGCTGTCTGAGACTGTCGGGCATTTTGGAAGAGAAAGAGTTCAGAGAAGAATTTCATGAGATGACTGAGAAGGCCTGACCTTTTGCTCTTGCTTCCTACATGCTCCAGGCTGGATGCATGCCGGGTACCCCATCATGTGCCACCTGGAGTCCGTACAAGAGCTCATCAACGAGAAGCTCATCAGAACCAAGGGGCTGTGGGGCCCTGTGCATGAGCTGGGCCGCAACCAGCAGCGGCAGGAGTGGGAATTCCCACCGCACACCACCGAGGCCACCTGCAACCTGTGGTGTGTGTATGTGCATGAGACGGTCTTGGGCATCCCTCGCGGCCGTGCCAACATTGCCCTGTGGCCCCCAGTTCGGGAGAAGAGAGTCCGAATCTACCTGAGCAAGGGACCTAACGTGAAAAACTGGAATGCCTGGACTGCCCTGGAAACGTATTTGCAGGTACCGAGCAGGAGTTGAGGCGGGTGGGAAGACCTACGGGGACCATGTGGTTAGATGATATTCCAGTGACCCAAGAGACCTCGCATTTTCACATTCAGAAAACCTGGCCAGAGTCCCAGTGTGACAATCTTGGAACCATGTCTCTCAGTGTATTACTTGGTATGACCCTAAAGTGGACTTAGCAGATTCAGCAGCACCCCAGAGAGCTACATCTGTAGACAGAGAGCACTGTGAAAAATCTTAAAATCAGTAGAAGCAAATACAGCACTGTACTTACTCTCCCTGAGTTTAAAACATGGTGTATCAGACTGAAGCCAAACTCTCCTGCCTCATTACTGTCAAAAACCAAATGGCCTTCCGCCCGTGCACATGCGTGTACACACACACACACACACACACACACACACACATTACACAAGAACTATGACCCATTTTTTCCTTAGATGTACCAACTCATTTTGACTTGGCCCTGCCTCAGATTTTAACTTACATAAGCAACCCAAGAATGTTAACTGCTCTGGGCATGGAAGTTGTCTGCCTTTGAACTATCATTGGAGGCCCATGTTTTCTGCCCCCCAAGTTCCCAGATTATTTCCTGGCTCACTTGGGGTGTGGCATTGCCTTGGACTCAGGCCTAACGTGCTGTATTCTGGTTCTTCCATGAGAATAGTGTGAACAGCCAAAGGGGCTCATTGTGCAGCTTGCTATCTGGATGCTTTGTCCCAGGAATAAATGTTCCTCATTCATGAAGTAAAGTTAGTTTGGTCTTGGTCAATTTCCCAAATTCCTCTTACTTAAAAGCTCTGTAACTCTGGCTACCTGGGGCTCTTCCCAGTACCCTCAGGATGGCTGCCTTTTTCTAAAATTTAATTTACTCCTAATTCTGGTTAGACTCCACAGTCTTTACATCCACCTAACTCACTTCTCCCTTTACTACCCACCCAAAGGCCATTTTAGTAACTGTGTGAATGGACACACCCTGTGGTTACTGATGATTTCAGAATAGGGAAGCGAGTTTCCAAATTGTTGGGCTTTAATTTTGCAACTCTGAAAGATAATCAGGAGTGTTGCACTTTAGGCAATTTTATTTTATTTATTTATTTATTTTATTTATTTATTTTTTGCGGCACTGGGGATTGAACTCGCAACCTCGCGCCTGCCAGACAGGTACTTAGGCCATTGAGCCAAACTCCCAGTCCTAGTTTTTTTTTTTTTTTTTTTTTTTTTTTTTTTTTTTTTTTTTTTTTTTTTTTTTTTTTTTTTTTTTTTTTTTTTTTTTTTTTTTTTTTTTTTTTTTTTT